>JABMCL010003344.1:157500-352500 GCA_018857735.1 Alviniconcha marisindica
GTGTGTGTGTGTGTGTGTGTGTGCGTGCCACGTCTGAGTTAGTAGACAAAGTAGTATCGGCATTTCTGTCTGTCGTCTGCTTTTGACAGCTGAAAATCGGATGTGTGTTGGCACTGACTTTCTCAGTGATGTGGTCGGTTTTCTACATTATTTTGCATAGAAAATTTATGACAGTTTCAAATACGAAGATAGCGGACTTAACAGTATGTGAACCACAAATAAAAACACAAGTGATATTTTTTATTTTTGTTTGTTTTTTGGCTCACACAAAATCGCGGACTTGCGCCGATAGCAGTTATAGTTGTGTATGTAATTATCTCCCCTGATTTGCGTTATCACGAATTTCGTTTGGAGCGCTGCGCGCCTTGTTGTTGAGTTTTTGCTTAATGTCCTCAGATGCTAAAAGCATATTAGGACGATCCTCGCTTTTTATAGCAGCTAGCCGGGATGACCCATCTTTCATAGTTCAGGAGCTGTGTGAGAGTCGAGGTGGCCGTCCTGGGCCGTGGCCGTCCTAACGAGCCTTCTGGTTTCCGTGGACGTAAAGCTATATTGAACCATGCTTCGGCATTGCCGGGTCTCAGCTTGTCCCTAATATGTCAACTGACATCTGAGGACATTAAGCAACACTACCTACCTACCTACCATGACCCATCTTTGTATTTAGTTAATACTTGAATCTTTGGTGCGGCCGACCCGCGGCGGCAAGACCGGCGGCCGAGCGGCCATCCGGGCTCGACACCCAAGGCTCTTCAGCGGCCGCTCATTCACGGACTCAGTGGCGGCAATCAACAGACGTCGCCGACTGGACTACTCTATTTGGAAGCCGAGATATTTAGATCTCTCAAGTCAAACAAATAATAGTAATAATAAGAGCTCAGCCGGGTCCGATTTTCCGGCCTTGAGTGTCACTGAGTAACCGAATTAGCTTTCGCCAACGACATTTTAGCCTAATATACACGCGCACACTTCCAGTAAAACTGAGACTAATTACAGAAACCAGACAAGACAAAATGAGAACAAGCATAAAAGATTAATTCTTTCTGCCGCTTCAAGTGGTACGAACCGCGGAAAAGTCCGGTACGGACACAGCGGCGGCAGGGGGAAAACAAATCGGTTGAAGAATCATCGATTGCTTCCCTTAACCGATTTTGTTTCGAACCAAGTCATTGGTGCGTGGTGCCAATGCCAACGAATCGCTGACATTGTACTATTTCTAGTCATCAAGGCCCCAACATGGCGGAGGGTACGCAGAAACGATTGCAAGCTGAGCTGGAAAAGTTTCAGGCCGTCCAAAAAGGTAAGAAATTTCCCATCGGAGTTGAATTGGAACAAAAATCAGATAAACGTCCTTTGCGATGAATATAAATTGTACAGTGATGAGCCTCTGATTAATCAGATATTATGGCTATAACAGTAATAGTGTAAGTATAATGCAAGCAAACCACGTTTCCACCCAAACATAAAAAGCATTAGCAACATCCATCATATCATAACCATGTGATGATTTATCCATTTTTACGGCTCATTGGCGTTAGCCTTCTGCCCGCAAAGCCATAATTTCGGTGTATATTGCGACTGACATGCTTTCTTGGTGCTTTACGTCCACGGAGGTGAGATGGCCTATTAGGGACGGGGCGACTGACATTCAATTTGTTCTTCTTTCGTACACGGTACAGTGTCCAACTTGAACATTGTGACTGTGAAGGCTGTCTGACACTTTTACTAGTTTCAGCTGGGCTGTTTTGGTGTTTCCATAATCCACCGAATGCTGACATGAACTACAGGATCTTCAGTGTGTGTATGTGATTTTTTTTTGCATGTGGGGGACTTTGGTTAAATACAATATACAGTCACATCCAAAGGACTTTAGAAGAGCACACAGAATTTGACTGGAAAAATCTCATGGTTGGGCACAAAGTCAAGCCATCAAGGAGTGGAACGAGTGCAAATAGTCGATGGCACAGAGCAAGAGCACTCGCTCTTGAAAACCAAAGTTAAGCACAATCGAGTGTGGTCACCAAATGGTTTGGTGACCATTACATGCTTGGCTTTGCGCCTGCCCTGAGGTTTCTTTGGAGTCAAATTCTGTGCAGACTCTACAAAAGTCCTTCAGATGAGACTATAAACTGAGGTCCCCCATGTGCATATGCATGCAAAAAGATCACATACACACGTTAAAGATCCTGTAGTCCATGTCAGGGTTTGGTGGACTATGATTATGAAAACAACAAAATAACCCAGCATGCACTAAAATGACAGTAATGGCCAGCTTTGTGGCCAATGGTCATTACAGAAGAAGAAGAAGTACATACCACTTAAGCAGTTATTTATTGACATCAGCATTGATACTTGCTGAATTAACAAAGTGACTTAATACAGCGAATATCAGTGTTCACTTTTTCAGAATGTTGTCACTTTTTTTAGCATAATATTAATAATATTACTATTATCAGGCTATGTGTATGACTAGATATATACTGTAACCTGTCAGTTATCATCACATGCAGTGTACTCATATGAGAGGACTGGGTAGCCATTGGGGTTGTAGCTTTATTCAGCTTAGTATTGTAGAGAGAAATAAGAGGTCTGAATTCCCAGTAGGTGTTAAACTGTCAACTGAAAATAATTATACTGTAGTAATACTAATAGTATGCATCACAATTCACATACACCGATACAGTGCACATGCAGAAATGCAACAAATAAGTCAAATTCATGGATATTTGTTTATCTTAGATTGTTACTATAGGCTTGGAGTTGGATACTACTTTACTAGTTTATTTTGTTGCAGACATTCAAAAGGCAATCACAGTGAGACAGAAACTGGATGCTCAGCTCAATGAAAACACCCTGGTGAAAGAGGTAAAAGTTCTGTTTTCAACAAGCAAAATAACAAAGGGAAACAATGTTTAAATTAGTTTGCCTAATGGAAGAGCTATATATAAATATATTATAAAATATGTTTTGCCCAATAGTCCTACAGATCTGGGAGAAAAGGCAGTAGCATTATTTTTGTGATTTCCACTATTCTGCTACATGCGTGTCTGTTTCAAAAGTGCTTATCACTAATAATGTAATATAGGATAGTTGTGGATTGGTTTTCATTGGATGGTGTGGGGTGGTTGGTCCAGTGTAACAATCTCTGTTGATGCTGTGGTCACAGGAATAAAACAGGGTGGTGTGTGGAATGGTTGGTCCAGTGTAACAATTTCTGTCGATGCAGTGGTCACAGGAGTAAAACAGGGTGGTGTGTGGGCTGGTTGGTCCAGTGTAATGAACTCTGTCGATGCTGTGGTCACAGGAGTAAAACAGGGTGGTGCGTGGGGTGGTTGGTCCAGTGTAATGATCCCTGTTGATGGTTTAGTCACAGGAACGAAATGGGGTGGTATAGAGGCTGGTTGGTCCAGTGTAAACACTGTAATGATCCCTGTTGATGCTGTGGTCACATGAGTAAAACAGGCTGGTGTAGAGGCTGGTCGGTCCAGTGTAATGATCCCTGTTGATGCTGAGGTCACAGGAGCAAAACAGTGTGGTTGGTCCAGTGTAATGATCCCTGTTGATGCTGTAGTCATGGTCGTTGGCAAAACATATTGGTGTACAGGCTGGTAATGATCTCTCTTGTGCTGTAGTCACATTCCTCAGCAAAACGGGGTGGTGTACAGGCTGGTAATGATCTCCGTTATGCTGTAGTCACAGTCCATAGCAAAACATGGTGGTGTACAGGCTGGTAATGATCTCTGTTGATGCTGTAGTCAGTCCTTATCAAAACATATTGGTTTACAGGCTGGTAATGCGGTCTGCTGATGCTGTGGTTACAAGAACAAAATAGGGTGGTGTACAGGCTGGTAATGATCTAGATGTATTATTGTATGTAATAACTAATATATATGAGCAACTCTCAAAAGGTCAGTGTTCTCCACCTGACATTTTTGTAACTGTTGTAAAATTTTAACTGGTGCACCAAAAGAGTTTATGTTTGCATTATATAATAATGTAGTAATTAAAGTAATAAAATCCAATATGTTGATGTTGTTGTGTTTATGGTCCGTTTGTTAAAAAGTTTTCAAAAGAAAAAAGAAAAAATTTCTGCACACAAAAACATTACACTCACAGGATGTCATTGCGATGTGATCACAAGTAGCAATAAATAAGTTGTGTCTGTTACATTCGGTGTTGAGTGAATAGTAGAGATATTGCTCTGCTAAAATATAAAGTTTTGATGGGAAAATGTTCAGCAATTTTTTTTTTTATCAATATTTAAAACCTACGGAGTCGTACGTCATGAACTTCGTCACTGACCAGGTCCGCGTACACAGAACACTTTTGGTTGTTCCAAGGGAGACCACTGTACTGACAAGCCGTAATTTTAATGTGCACAGTCAAAGCTCACAGAAAACTGTATCTAGCAAATAAAAATTCCAAAAAGAGGTCCAAAATTGAAGATAATATTTTAGAAAAAAAATTGGGGTCATTTCGAGACGCACGACCAAAACGCAATATTTTTAAATCGCACACTATTGGGCCGTGTTTCGATCCACCATTTTGATGCACCCACTTCCTGCTAACCACATGGCCCTTTGTCAGCTTGACAATGGAACCGAACGCCTCAGGTAAGATTTTGTTTATTTTAGTCGTCACTTCATAGAAAGTGATGTGCAACCCCAAAATGACGTACAAAACCATTTTGTCAGCGTTTTTTAAGATATGAACGTATTTGCTGTTAAACAACACTCTATAATCATACGAGAAGAATGAGAAGCAAATACGACTTCGTAGAATGTAGCTGACCTACTTACAAAGCATGTAATCGAAAGGAGGACTTCAACTAATCGTACTGTGACTAAAAGTCAGTTTTAGTCAGAGAGACGTACGAAACTGGTTCTTTTTGTCATAGAAACGTGCAACCTTGGCAAGCTTTTGTCATAATGACAATCGACCCTCCGAAGTTTTCCTCAGTGAATAAAAGGGAAAATATTTGAATGGCATGTCAACAAAATTCCTACTGACTGCACAAATTGTAGAATGGATTTAATGTAAATAAATTTTGTAGAATTGCTAACAATTAACGAGATTTAAGCCAGTTGAAGATATATTTGGGGTCATGAACATGAGAATGACAAAAATTCATGTCTGATGCTGCAGAAAATTAAGGAAATTAGATAATCATGTTTTATGTGAATATGGACTGCCCAAAAATATGGAGGGGGGGGGGGGGGGGGGGGACATGGTAAAGAAGGAATGTATATGGAGCTGTCATACTGTTAGTGTTATTTTAGCCTGACTTGGTTAGTGTACCATTTTCTCCTGTATAATAAATAGGTTTGCTTGGTTTGCTATGTAAAAATAATAATTAATACTAAAACTGTAAAAGCTGCATGTACTTCCACTTAGAGAAAATATACCCAGACACTTTCATGGACTAAGTTTTCATTGTTACATTGTGTTGATTACAGTATGCATAAACTTTAGGTTATTCATAATTAGAAACATTTTGACTAAGAACAGATGAAAAATTATAAAGTTTCTGTGATGCTAATAATTAAATATCAACATAAATTATGCAGGCCGCAGGGTTCGTGATAAGAAGATGGACGACTCAGTGAAGAAGGCTTTGACCAACAGGGAGAAATGCCGATGCTTTCAAGAGAGACTCAAAGCTGGCGTTTTATTCTGTGCTATGGAAACAACATGTCTACATTGCCCAGGTTGAGGTTGTTGACGCAGCACTGCAGATGGCGCAGGTCAACTTCATGGGGGAAAAGGATGGGCGGTACTACTGGCCAAGTACATGTAACAGAAGCAAAGAACCATTTTGCAACCTGATCGCAAAAGTGAAGGCAATGGAGTTGGACACCATGTGAAGCACAAACAGAAGGCAACTTTGGAATGCCACCTTCTAAACCTAACCATCTTTGTTGTTGACCTCATAAGATCAGAGCTTGTTTGGCATTTCTGGCTCAACTGTCTTGGTTTTCATCTTATTTTTGCAAAAGAACACATCTAGGCAGACTAGGGTCTCTCTCTTTCTGTCTTGTTTTGTTTTTTAATTTAGTATCCATTTCCTTTTCTTTGTTGTTGTTATTGTTATTACTGTCATTTTCTTAAGCTTAGTTTTATCCCTGCCTTTCTGGGTTTCCCCTCTGTAAATTACCCAAAATGTTTTTGGTTTGTTTTTGTTTTTTAATTCTTGACTTTTTCCCTCCAGTTCTTTTTACCATTATCTTTTTCATTTCCATTGCAGTCACTGTCTCGTTTTATATGTTGTTATTGATGCTGTATTTGTCTATATCCTTCTATCATAATATTTCACCATGAATGTCTTTGTTATTAGTAGTACTGCAGCAACGACAGATATGTAAGTTGACATTTTTTGCTAATATCTTCGCCTTCAGAAATAAAGTTTAATCAATCAGTCAATACCTTTGCTTGCTCTTTCAAAGTCACCCGTAAGACACACTTGTTCAATATTTCTAAACTCTTTTTCACAGGCGTGCCTATCCCCCTGTCTGATGTGTGTGTTAGTGTTATTGTAAAGCGCCCTGTGTTCCCACCTTTGTGCAGAAGATGGGTGCTCTAGAATAGTAGAAATCCCCTTTATTATTATAAAACTGAGATGTGTCTCTGTTACTTCTTCTCCTTAGAGTGCCTTTTCTTTTATTAGATGCAGAGTATCTTTTCTTTTTTTAATCTTTTTTCTTATCCTTATTTCTTCCCTCTTTCTCTCTCCTTTTCTTTTTTTAAGCAACTATCATGCATTGCCCTCTTTTTTCCCCCCTTTTGTAGATATATAATCATGTATGGAAGCAACTGCAGGACATTGGATAACAGTGATGTGAAAGAAAATGACTTTCTTTTTGCTGGGGTTGGGGCGTATTTCTTGTACTTTGACATTGCTTGACTTCATTTACATGTAGTTGTAGTTTTTGGTTGTAGTTTTTGTACCACATCGTTCTGCATTCCAGTTCATGTTTTTTTATTGTGTGTTTTAATTGGTTGTTGGCGAAAATGTCCATCCTGGGAATGTGTAGGGGAGGAGGGCATTCCTTAGCTGGTTGGTGAAAGACTATTTGGGGGAATGCAACATTTTCATTTTTTTCCAAACAGTACAAGAAGACTGTAAGTGTAAATACATGTGTATGTATGCTTAAAAGGTAAATTTTATGTGTTGCTGAAGTAAAGTTTTGTCAGGTTCTTAATTCTATTATCTGTAGGTGAACCACGCAACTTTTATGAAGTGTACATGTTCATCATTTTTGTCATATGACACGCGACACCAAAATACAAAATGTTATGTGATTCTGCAGATATCAGTTTGCTTTACCGCGTTGTATTATTTTTCCGAAATACAAAAGAATAATGAACATGCTTAGGCATTGTTTTGTGTGTTTTTTATGGTGTTTAGCTTGTGAGAAAATGTTTTCGGAAGCATGGGAGTCGCATGTCACCGATGACAAAAAATATACCATAAGAAATCATTACTCATACCCAAACCTTCATGAGTTGGGTTTTGTTTGGTCATACTCTGTAACAGTAATATGTTTATCACAAAAATAACAGGGAGTAATGTCAAAATGCTGCCACAAAGAGTAATGTTTTTGTCATCAGTGACACGCAACACCATGCTGGCGTCCAATTATATAACCCTGTAACTTTGCAAGTAGCCCCAAAAGTATCCTCTAATCATTGTTTTTGGAGAGTGGTGTTGATACAGCACCCTTAAAATAAAAAAATGCTTCACCATCACACTTCAAATTTAACCAAGATGTCACACTTTAGTTTTCACCTTTTGAGAGTTACTCATATATAATAATATATATTATGCTGTGGTCACAGGAGCTGGACAAAGTGGAGGAGGAAGCAAAGGTGTACAAACTGGTGGGCCCTGTGCTGGTCAAGCAAGACGTGACTGAAGCACGCAGCAATGTGCAGAAAAGAATAGACTACATCAACGGCGAGCTGTGAGTATTTTCAGTCCTCAGCATTTAGTGACCCAGGTTTACACTGGCCTGAATTTCACTGCAAAGCTGAAAAGTATGTCCTGATTGTTCATAAAGTTCTAGTATAAAATAATCTTTTTATGTCACTGAAAGACAGAATGGGCAAGTTAGTAAATGATCTCTTCTAGTTCTACAGGTAAATGTTATTTAAAAATAGTGGGGTGTTTTTTTGTTGTTTTTCTCCATTCTTACACTAAATGATGAGAGGTGCATTTTGCATGCAAAGACCACCTTTCAGACTAGGTCTAACTGTAAGTCAAAGAGACAGCTGGTAGTGGTACTTATTAGGCCAGCCATCACACGAGGTAAGTTGACAGCATATATATATGTTTGTCCAGCATGTGGTAGATTGAGCAATTGCCATAGTTGCGTCCAGTTTTTAAATCTGATGTAAATTCAAGTAGGCATTTTAAGGTGCATTCCTGTTCTATCTCATCTTCAACCTGTTAGACAAGACATGCTGTGAAAAGGCAAACATCTTTAAAGCTGTGAAATGGTGAATAGAGATTTTGTTGCTAAACTCACTCAAAGGTCAAAGGAAGATCAAGTTGCACTTTGTCACTGAAGTTCTTCTGTTTTCTTCTGTGTTTGACTTTTCAAAGGGCTGTTTTTGAATGTGTAAAGATCTGTTTTGTTGTCCTGATTGCCTCTGCAGAAAGCGGTACGATGCCAGCATCAAAGACTTGGAAAAAAAACAGGATGCACACAGGGAAGTTCTTGCCAAGCTCCAACACCAGTTCCAGCAAGCGCAAGTCAAGGCCGCAGCAAAGGCATAGGTCAAGATCATTTAGGTCGTGTTCAAATTCAGAAAACAAAAAAAGAGGGGGTGGTGGGGTCTGTTTGCATGGGTGGAGTCACTTTTGCCAATTTGGCTCTGCTTTCAGTTAACTTTTTTTCATAGCATTAACAGCCAGTTCTTGTATTTAATGTTTTTGTCAAAGTGTTCGGTTGTCCAAAGAAAGACGAAGCTGGACAAGCTGTAGCGTACGCTATTCCTGGTATTTTCCCTGAGAATTTGGAAGTGTTAGAATTTTGTGATGATGGACAATTTTGAGAGAAAACCAACAAGCATGTATGTTGTTAGATCACTATTCCAAATCCAGGCAAGAGGTAATGTACATCCTAGGTTTCCCATTACTGTACAAATTTTGAGCATAACTCTTTTGTTTTTGAAACTGAGCAATCCAGCAGAATGTGTAGCATAGCTGATATTGGTGAACCTTTGTGTGGTCTGCTTTGTTAACTAGTTTAAACTTGAAAGTTACATTTTAGTGTACATGCACTCTTATGGAATCATTACACTGAAATGCTCTTTACAGATGTACAATGCTTTTGAACAAAATCATTGTCAGCAAGGGTTTGAATGATGAATCAGATTAACATTCATTTGATTTCCCATACATGTGTGTCTGACAAGGCTATGAGTGTGTGTGGCTTGTGTGTGGTAAGTTCCAGTTCATAATAAAAAAAACAGAAACTGGTCCTGTTGAGTGAAATTGTGCGAGTTTGGAAAGGTGACACTGAAAGAGACATGATTTGCAATCACTGCAGCACAGACACTGACAGTGAGGACACCAAAGAAAATGTAGGATCACAACAGAATTTGGTGGATAACATTTTGTTACTTGATCCTCTCAGATTCAACTGAACTTTACAAAGAAGCAGACTTCACCCAAACTACAGATTGCAACACGACGCATCACACCAACAGCATATTACGAACATGACACATCACACCAACTGTAATGCCACATTACAAATATATTATAGCACACCAAGTCCAACTGCATATTACAAACGTGGCATGACACACCAACTGCATAATTAAAAAGCATAAATTTAAAAAGAAGCACGCTTCACCCAAACTACACATTGCAGCATGGTGCATCACGCAGCATATTACAAACGTAAAACCAAACATACAAATATTACAAACATGATGGCACACAACTGCACATTACAAACCTGACACATGGCATCAACTGCACTGCCATATTAGAAACATGATACCAACCACAATGCCATATTACAAACAGGGCACATCAGCTGTGTATTTCAAACATGACAGACTGCACCAACTGCAATGATAAATTACAGACAGGATGCATCACACCAAGTAGAAACATGACACATCACACCATATGCAATGCCACATTACAAATATATATGCAGCACAGCAACCACAATGCCACATAATAAACATGATGCATCACACCAACAGTAATGCCATATTACAAACATGATGCATCACACCAACAGTAATGCCATATTACAAGAGTGATGCATCACACCAACAGTAATGCCATATTACAAGCATGATGCATCACATGAACTGCACATTGCAAACATCTCGCCAACAAACACAAAAAGGTTGATGTGTAAGCCTTTAACTGCTACAAGACAATACTGCAAATCTGAAACATGCAAAACATCTAAATGCTGGCAGTTGGCTTTGTTTTAGATTTGACATCAAACTGAATGTATTATATTACAATCATCTCATCTTGCATCAAATTAAAACCAGCCACACACTAACTGCATACGAATGCATACATATTACACGAAGTGCATATTTTTCAAATTCAAACTGAATATGGCAAACCTCTCACACCAACTGCACATTTTAACTATTACATAACCACCATGCCCCAGCTGCACACTAACATGTACAAACATGCACTCATCACACTAACAGCATACTAATATGACTACACATCACACCAGCTGCAAGCCTGCACACCTCACACATACTGCTGCACTGCATACAAACATGCACTTCACATCAACTGCACATTACCAAACACTACATCAAAGACATACAAACATGCACTTCACACCAACTGCACATTACCAAATATTACATAAAAGACACACAAACATGCACTTCACACCAACTGCACATTACCAAACATAACACTATATCAAAGACATACAAACATGCACTTCACACCAACTGCACATTACCAAATATAACATTACATAAAAGACACACAAACATGTATGCACTTCACACCAACTACACATTACCAAACATTACATCAAAAACATACAAACATGTACTGCACACACCAAACATAACATTACATCAAAGACAAACATACTCCTCACACCAACTGCAGACATTACCAAACATAACATCACATCAATGACATACAAACATGCACTTCACACCTACTGCATGTAATTTACATTACAAATGCCTTGTACAACTCTATATAAACATGAGCAACTTTCTAAAGTTTCATCACCTGAAATGTCAGTATCCACCTACAGCACAGTCTGATGCCATGCAGACAGATATGCTGCATCTAGATGAAATAGGCTTAGTCTGGCCAGAAGTCTAATTACTTTATGCTTAAAACATCCCCACAGGTTTGAAGAAGCCCTTGGACACAATGTCTGAGTGAGTGGTTGTTGTTATACCACAGGAACTGCTTCTAAAGCGCTTGTCAGATCTGGGTACCCTGCTCACAATTGCTTCCCTTAGGTTGTCTGCTTAAGTGCTTTATGGAGCTCCTCAATGACAAACTTCTCCAATCTGCAGTGCTTTTTCCCAGCTTTTTTTTTTTTTTTCCCCTTCTTTTTTGCAGAATCAAAATAGTTTCACTGAAATCAGAACTCAAACTGTGAAAGTCAAAGACATCATACTGATAATAATAATAATAATAACTCTTATACAGCGCTACACCCTTTAAATACTGATGAGCTCGCAGTGCTGTACATTATCAACAACAAAATCATGAAAATCAAAAAAAGGACAAGTACTGTAAATGAATGTACATCAACAATGAAACATTCCACACCCAACAACCCACAATATAATTACACACAGACACCCTCCCATCCCTCCTCCCACCCCCTTACATACACCCACACCCCCACTTAAAACAAGTGCATGCAACCACACTAACCCCCCCCCCACACACACACACACACACACACACATACGCACTCACACAGAGCAGCTGAAGAAGCACCATGGAAAATTAACATCCCTGACATTAAGTTAACAGACTGCAAACAAGCACATGAGAGAATACTCCATTCACGAAAAATTACACAGCACTGGCATCGTGATCTTGCCGTCTACTGAAACTTTCAATGCACTCAGCAACACACTGTTTCCGCTTTGCTGCACGCTGCTGCCACTCTTGTTTCCGTGCTTCACTGACTTCAGGTGGTTCTGGTTTGACAATGTCATTAGACACTTTGTAGTAAACAAGGCTTGTGTCAGATGAACAGATTGCCAGCACGACCCTGAAACACAAATCAAATAATGACACAGCCTACATGCAAACTGAATTCAACAATTGTCTTTTTTAAACTGAGGAAATCATGAGGTGAGATACACATTATATCCCTTAACTACTAAATTCTCTCCTTTGCAAATCAAAATCTTCCATGTAAACTCTGTTGTTTCTCCCTTTTCAGTCCACACACACACACACATATATTACACACACACACACACAGAACACCCATACAATTCCTGTCAAAAGGCAGATGGCTGGTGTTACCGGCTAAACTTTTGATCCTCAGTGCAAAGTGAGGAGAACAGGGACCGCATCTGTTGGTGTGACAATGACTCATCCACCGCCATCGGTAACACCGCCTCAAGGTCGGCACTCAGGCTCGGTCTGCCTGTGATGAATGGTGTTTGCAGCCTTTCACAGTAGTGGAGGTTGACATCACGCCAGCCCCGCACTGACGAAAAACAAAACAAAGTAAACCAATGCACACTGAAACACTCGTGATGCAAAATATAAGAAATCAAGAAACCCTTTGCATTACAAATGCCACCATAGTGATACATGCAGAGTCAAGGGAAATTATGCCTGAGCAGATGGAATGGTGGGCAAAGCAACCATCAAAAATGACTTCTGTCTTGGAGGACCAAAAGTGCTGAGCAGCTTGAGACACTACCTTTGGGCACACAGCCACGGCCACCACACCACTGACTGCTTGCTGGAGGACTGAGTGTGCACTCAGCAATCTTCTTTGAAACTAATGACTAATGGAAGGATGAGAAAGACTCAAGAGCAGTTGTTAGTCAGATGAGCATTGGGGATTATCTCAAAGGCAATGGTGGGAAAACTCTTCCGAGTTGGGGTGAAAAGTGCATTTACATCATATGGACTCCCCGAAGTGCATAGATACCATCTTGATCTGAAGTGAACTGATGAGAGACTACCCCTTTCCACCATCCCTTTCCTTTCATGCTTTCACATAAATAAGCACCTCACTAAAGCCACCCCCCTCCCCTCCCTTATATTAGTTTTAAGACAACTATTGCTTGCTTTTCCTGGTAGATCTTATATAATGAGGACTTCCACTATATTTGTGTTTCTGTCCAGTTTTGCGCAGCATGGTCTGACAATTTGCAGCTACTGTTTTACACAACACTCAGAACAGTGAGCCCTAAAGCCTGTCATCACCGTTGAGCAACCTGTTTCATAGTCTGTCCATCTTTTATTTAGACCTGTGATTATTCTGCAAAAAAAAGCTGCCCTCTCCCTCTTTAATATGATCGGGTGTCGGGGTGGGTGCATCTTTTATTTAGACCTGTGATTATTCTGCAAAAAAAAGCTGCCCTCTCCCTCTTTAATATGATCAGGTTTCGGGGGGTGGGGGGGGGGGGGGGGGGAATGGGTTAACCCTCCCAGGCAGAGTGTATGGGTTGGAAGACACTGAAGAGTCTTATGCCTGTCAATGTCATCGCCACTGAGCAAACCCTTTTCATACTATCACAGTCTGTCCATCTTTTATTTGGATCAATGATTGCTCTGGACAAAACTTGTTTCCTCTCTCATTAACATATTGGGAGGGGAAATGGGTTGACCCTTGCCAGAAGAGTGTATGGGTTAGAAGAGTCTAATGGAGTAATGCAGGAACACAAGCATGGACATGACTGGCACTTATTTTGCATATATAATATATATATGGGTGGACAGACCATGGCCCCACATTTTGTTATGAAGAGGGAGCGGGACGACTCTGTCTGTGGTAGAGTGCTGAACTCGTGATCCAAAGGTCCCGGGTTTGAGTCCCAGCTGGAGTGGCAGAATTTTCTTCTCCATGGTCAACTTTTTGTGCTGACTCTTATATATATATATTATCTATTCTGTTACCACAGTACGATAGATACTGGTGATTCTGCCAAAAGTGTAGGTGGCAGGGTACAGCTAACACACATGCACCCTATGTATTTGGCTTCAAATGAAGTGACACTGTAAACTGGTGCATGGTTGTATGGTGTACACAGAACTTGCACTGAGACAGCTGCAGTTTCACATGGCACCAGCCAACTTTACAATACAGTAACAACTAAACTGTGCAGTAAACGTAACCACTTTTGTGGATATTGTATATATTCAAAAATGTGCTGTGTAAAGCTACAGTCACTAACACTCTTTCACAGTCTCATATGACTAGCGCGTGGTGGGTTTGCTCGGAAGCAGAAAACAGTGCCATAGTTGCCACTGTGAAGCACCTAGGACACAACTCTCAACTTGAGATGAGGCGCTTGACAAGTGTTCAAATTAAAATAAATAAAACAAATTAAGTGAAACTGAAAAACAGAAAGGAAAAGGTCGGGTATCAGTTCTTCTCACCTTCCGCAAGATTCAAGTAGACAAGGAAGGCAGCATGTGTCTTGGGTGTGCTGCAGTCATGCTTCCGGATGAAGTCTTCAAGCTGCAAACATTTGACAAAAGTTACAAATTGGGAAAAGCTTTAAAAAGAAAAAGATAAAAAAGAAGTCTTTGCATTTAATTCATGAACACTGAATCGACTGTAATAGTTAACAGGGTTCACGTAAACCGGTAATTTCTGGTATTTTACCAGTTAAGACCAGCATATATATACTCAAAACAATATTAGCAATCAGTGAGACATACTGAGGGTTTTTTCAGACATTTTGCTTGACCAGTTTTCATAAACAATTTTTAAAAAAAGATCAGAGAGAGTGAGTGGTGTGTGTGTGTGTTCTTAGCTTCTAGACAGGAAAGGGAACAGGTTTGCTAGTAGAGCTCTGGTACTAGTGGTAGTAACTAGTATAGATGGCAGTGTATCTGACCAGTTACACTTACAATAATTTTTAGAATGGTTTCCGTGAACCACTTTCACTAGACCTTATCGATGTCATACCAATTTAAAAAAATGTCTAGCATGATCACTGATTAATAATAATAATTAATATGCACCTTGATCATTGTTTGAAATAGACATGAACTGAAGAAAGGGGGCAGGGGTCTATGCAACCATAAAGCTGGACCCATCCTAGACAGACTGAAATGTGCGTTTTTCAGCACAAGCCCTGGTACCTGTCTACAAATGCAATGTTATTTAGTTTGTTTTTGGTCTGCTTATGCATGCCGTAACTTTCCCAGCAATTAAATTATTCGTGATGAATGGGGAAAAAATTGCTTAAGAAAATATTCACTATGAATATCTGTCAACAGTGACAGCTCGACAGTTCTGTTTGAACTTGAGTCCAGGAGATCTTGGTAAGGCCTTAATTGTCACTCAGTTGTGCCGTCTTCGTGTTCAAATGATCTCTTTTTTTTCTTTCTTTCTTTTTCAGTTTAGACTTTATTGTCCAACTTCAACACCGAAGACTCGTGACACTTTTAGTGCACGCAAACTGGGTTATTTTGGTGTTTCTATAATCCACCAAACTCTACATGGACTACAGGATCTTTAACGTGCGTATGCGGGGAACTCGATTTCTAGCTCCATCTGAAGGACTTTTGCAGAGCCTGCACAGAATTTGACTCCGGAGAAAGCTCGGGGCAGGCGCAATGACCACGCGGTGACCACGCTAGATCGTGCTTAACTTTGCCTTTCGAGAGTGAGTACTCTGCACCATCGACTCTCCAGCATTCCATGCAGCGTACAACCTAAGCATTGTCTGCAGTAATTTCTAGAAACTGTCTTGTACACGTATGAGGTTGACCATCAACTCGGGCCGACGGGTAAAAACTGCCTACCACTGGGTGACCCCGTGCAGGATTCCCCCCTCTTGCCGTCATAGCGCTTCTCCGGATCACTAAGAACCTTGACCTTCTTTCTCGCCGTTTCTCGCGCGGTAACCTCCCGCCAATCAAAAAACAGCTTTGTGATGTCAGTGATAAAAAATAACTCCGTGCACATGACCACCGTTTCTAAATATAGCTCCTTCAACCAAAACATTGCGGAAAAGTGGTGCAAGAAGTCCAGACGTTCGTGTTAAAATATCGTCCCCAATTTTTGTCAGGACATTTTTGAGCAAGCTGCAATCGCGGCCCTGTGCCATTTGGCACTATAGTTCGCAGTTATCAGGGTGCCGAACATCACTGAGCACGAGAAAGAAGCACAAATTTGTATTATGCTGGCAGCCAGATTCCAGTTGGATCACCCTGTCCTTGCAATGGGGGTTTCCCAACGCCAGCAAAACTTTTCCACTTCAGAGAGCACTGAAGGAGTGTATTTTGCATTTTCTGACAACTACAGTGCCGCACGCGAAAATGATACTGACGGTGCAAGTGATTATGAGGTGCTGGAAAAAAGCGATCTGGATTCGACATCAACTGAAAGCGAAACTGGTTTTCCTGCACCGTCTCTGACAGCAGAGCCCAGAGCTGAAGCGAACGAAGACCACGGCGACGCCCGGGCCTGTACCGTGGGATCAAACGAAGAGACCGCAACGCCGTGTGTTAGGCCTAAGCACGGCGTCGCCATTATCGGTGTCCCAGACAGCTTGTTGCCAGAGGCGCAGCAGGCGAAGGAAACTACCAAGAAGAAGAAGAAATGGAGAGCCGTCAATGCTGAAGAAATGGGTTTTAAACTGACCCTATTCCCTCGAGAGCCGGTTGCAAGTGACTGCACTGACAGAGAAACTGAGTTTTACGAAGTGTTGGAGGCAGAGCTGGACAGTGTTAGTGACAAGATCCGACCTTTCCGACATCTCCTGCAGCTGGAGGGGTCAGGCCTGGCCAAGAAAGAGAAGTTTCTCCGCAGGGACAGTGACCGCCGTGAGGAGAAAGCCCACCGCCAGGTCAAGAGCAAGAACATCACCTCAGTGCTCAACAACTGTGGACGTAAGACTCTGTACATTCACTTCAGACTCTACAAAATGCACCCGTTCCTTCATTGCTCCAACCTCCAGCACCCCAACCTCCCCTCTTCACCCAAAAGGGGTAGTGTTTGCATTGAGGTGGCCAAAGCAGCTGCCAATGCTCTGCAAAGGTCTGCAGTCAACCAGGGTTTCACATCCTCCTCCCAAGGGCATCGTGCCCCCCCTCCCCAAAACCTTGCCTACGCTCTAGACCATGCTAGCCATGCCGCCAGAGAGCTGCCCACTGACATCGTCTCCTTCCTCATCAACATCCAGCACCGCGAGATGACACCTGAAGACTATGAGATATTGCTCAGACTTGACGAGGGCATTGCCCCCAAGACCGTGGCACAGGACGTTATCAGCACCTTCAAGACTGATGTGGTGGATGGGTCTACTGTTGGAGGGGTATGCAGTGTGTGCATGGAGGCATATGAACTGGGTCAACAGAGAAAGTTTTTACCCTGTGAGCACATGTTTCATGTGCAGTGTATTGACATGTGGCTTACCAACTCTTCTCAGAACTGCCCTCTGGATGGGCTGCCTGTGGGGCTTTCTTAGCAGAATGTGTAGAATTAGCTTGACTGTGTTTTGCTTTATGATGAATTTATATAATATTAATACCGGTGCTGGAAGGCTGTTGTTAAGTGTTGCTGTGTTACATGAGCCAAAGCAGACAAAAATGTCAGCTCAGTTTGTCAGTGAATGTGATTAGACATTTTATTTGGCCGTTATTTCTGTTAGTTTTGTTTTACTTGAGCACATGCACCCATGCATGCGCACACACGTGCACACATGTGCGCCTGCACACACACAAATTTGAGGGTTGTTATTTGTGAGTGTTTCATAATAGTATTAATACTAGCGTGGTTAAAGCAAATTTTATGAATGTGCATCAGATAACTCCATTGTGAGATATGGCTCACCAAACTCAGTTTATAAAATCTTTTTGTTTCCATTTATACCTGAAACAAGAAACTCATTAAACTATCTTGATGAATTACTTGCTGATCTGGGGAAGATAAAAAAAAATAAAAAAAAGATAAAAGATAGTCACAGATCTCATCAATAACACAAGCAAATTGTCCAAACCAGCTTTGCAAAAAGCTGCCAATAGATGTTGGTGTGTGTGTCCACAGGCTTGGGATAAAAAAAGCTGGCACAAGATCAAGATCAGCAGAGCAGAATGGAATTTCAGATCACAGGCACATGACAGATACAGTTTGCTTAAGTTACAATCACAGTAGATATTCATATCCCTGGATCTTCACAGGGACTTACATGGTTGCAAATGTTTGAACACTGTTCTATGTCTTAGGCCTATGCGCAGACAAAACAGGACAGATGTGTGTGTGTGTGTATGTGTGTGTGTGTGTGACAGGTCAAATGCAGTGCTGAAAAAGAATGATAGTTATGAATGATGATAATATGTGTGTCATGCATGTGCATCTGACTGAGTGAATATAAATGACATATAATATGGCTTTGCATATTTAATTTGATTATAAGTCAAAATTTCAAAGCTGAGTAGTTTGTGTTGCTATTTTTGTCATTTGAGAGAGAGAGAGTGTGTGTGTGTGTGTGTGTGTGTGTGTGTGTGTGTGTGTCCTACATGTGGAAGTTCATTGAGTACATCACATGTACAGCTCAAAGGAATTTGTATCAGTATTATTGCATATGTTTAACAGTTCAACAGTAACAGCAATAACAAAAAAGAAGAAATATCTGAGTCTACATTGTGACAAAATAAATTATGCAAAGGATGAAAAGAAAATCAGGAAACAATACAATGTTCTGCTCTACTCTGTGTTTTATATAACTTCAGTTGTAATCTGTACTGAATCATTGCTAAAAAAAAAAAAAAAAGGACCACAAAACCGGAAAAGTGAATTAGACTAATGTAAATGTGTGTCGAAACAATCAGCTGTACGAAATAGACACCTAAAAGTATTATTCAATTCAGTGTTTACACACCATCAAGCACACACATAGCACCATAGTCTACTCTGGAACAGCCTGCCCAAGGATGTGGTCTCAGTTTTCACCCTCAAGTCCTTGCAGACCTGACTATATATATGGGCATACCCCCCCCCCCCCCCCCCCCCCCCCCCCCTTTCAGTCCAGGACATACAGTTTTACCCTCTTCAGAAGGATGAAGTTGGTCTCTTAATTAACGGAAGAACACACACGCGCGCACGCGCAGCAACATACACACAAATATGAATCACACACACACACACACACACACACACACACACACACACACACACACACATCTATGCTGGTCACCATGGACGCCGTCTTGGGAAATACCCGGAAGTCGAGGGAACGCCATCTGACGTCATTACTTCGCTTCAAAAATGGCTGCCCATCAAGTGATTTTCGCTAATGTTCATTAGAATTTTAGCACATTTTTCTCGATATTGAGCAACAACAAGCACCAGAGCGCATAGAGGCTCTCCTGCTATAGCAATGTCGATGGAGGATCCTTTTTTCGTCGTGAGAGAGTAAGTAAATACCTGATTTTTGTGTGTGTCACTGTGTGGCATTTTGTTCCTTGGTCGTCTAAATGCTGGACATAGCACCATCTTCATCAATCATTCACTAAGCCGCGGCGTTTTAGGGGACAGGGACAGGGCGGGCAGCCGATCAATACAAGGCCAGACGTCTTCTGAGTCTGAGACGGAGGGATAACACTGGTATTTTTCCATTGCCCTTGTTGAATTGTCATTGGGCTCAAACTCAAGTGTTGTTGGTCGAATGTCAGCAGCCCCATCGATTTGCTGATTGTTGACCGGTTCTTCTTCTCTTCATTAAAATGACCTCCTTCATTGTATTGAAGATTATGTCACTGTTTAGGGAAGCGCAGCAGTAAGCGCCCCCCCCCCCCCTTCCCCCTCACGCCACCACCACCATTACCCCAGTACCACCTAAGTGACCTATTGACCAACGCAAACGCATCATGTACACACACACACACACACACACACACACACCCCACAACTGACAACACAACACAAGACACCACACCACACACACACACACACACACACACACACACACACACACACACACACAAACCAGCATTGAGTGCTGAGCATCCCACCAGCTTTCCACATGTCTACTGAAGCCAGCCTAGCTAGCATAGCAGTCACCACAGGTGAACTCTAACTCAGTAACTGGCACAGGCCTAGTCACTAGTCAGCACGATGATCATCAGCCCAACTTACCAATAAGACAGGGGCCTAATCGGGGGTAATGATTTTGGTAGACATGATTGGAATGACTCAGGTTGCATGCAGAAGCCACATCCCTGTTGAGGTCATTTCAAATTCAATAGAACTGTGATTGTGTTGGAGGAAAAAAAAATAATCCTAGTCTTCAGCAGGAGGGTGCTGGGTTTGCCTATGAGTATGACTCGGTATGGGACCCCTTTAACTACAAATCACAAAGTTTACTCTGAACCCAGTGTGTGTGTGCATGTGTATAACGTGTGTGTGTGTGTGTGTGTGTGTGTTACATTTGATTAAATTATGAATCCAGTTTTTGGATTTTGTAATGATGTTTGATATGATGATAAAGAGAGACAGAGAGAAAGAAATTTTAGAAAGGGAGCATTTAAAGGACTATTACAGTATTAGAATTAAGCATTACTGACTAAAGTGACATGCTCACTTTTGGGTTTATCTACACTTGTCCAACTAGACCCTACATCAGTACTTGGTACTGGTAGTAGTACTAATTACTATATTAGACTTAGAAAGTTAGAGTACTTATTACAATATTGGCCAAATTAATGGTGTGTATGTGTCACATGTGTATACATACATGTGAGTGAGACACAGACAGAGACAGAGAGAGAGAAACAGACTTGAAGTGGGGGGAAATAAATGATGAAAGTGTCATTGGTCAAGAGTCAGCTGCTGCATCAATTTGCTGATTGTTGACTGGTTCTTCTTCATCTCTTAAATTTTTTAAAGTGACCTCATTTTACAGAAATGAAAAAAAAAAAGTGAAAAAAAGGGTTAGGCAACGTAGGGGAAGGGGGTGGGGGAGATTGAGAGAATGTATGAATTACAAATCATTATTTCATGTATATTTTTCTCATTCACAGTGAAGTGCAGAAAGCACTAGCAACAGCCCGCAGTCTGTTTGCACGATGGCGAGAGCTGCAGGAAGATCCGTCACTGGTGTCACGCGAGGAAGTGGAGTACACAACCAATGAACTTCGCAACAGTCTGCGTTCCATCGAGTGGGACCTGGAGGATTTGGAGGAGACTGTCAATATCCTTGTTTGCTTTAGATTACCCTTCCTCGCCTGTTTTGGTTTTATTCTTGAAACTAATAAAAGGTGTATGTGCTCTGACTTAAGGTGCATTGAACCAGAGGGTTAAGACAATCTGAGGGAGTTTGGGGGGGGGGGGGGGGGGGGGATAGGGGGAGGGATAAACATCAGTAGATGGACAGTCAAACAAGTGGTTGATTTAGCCATTGTAATTGATCATTTATATTGTTATGATTATTATTAGTTTTTTTTCTTTCTTTTTTTCTTACATATTATAGAATTGATGCATACATGTATGCCTACATGGAGTCTGTTAATTAAAGATCCAAACACATAAAAGGTTCAAAAGAACACTCATTTATTAGGGCACAAACACACAATCTGCTGTTTGTGTCCGAATAAATAAGCATTCTTTTGAACCTTTTAAGTTTTATGTGTTTGGATCTTGTTTAGAATGCTAGCAGTCATTCTTGTTTCAGATTTCTGTCATTCTGTCAAAGGATCTATTCCTACCCCACTAGCTCAAAGGATTTATTCCTACCCCACTAGCTCAAAGGATTTATTCCTACCCCACTAGCTCGAAGGATTTATTCCTACCCCACTAGCTTGAAGGATTTATTCCTACCCCACTAGCTCAAAGGATTTATTCCTACCCCACTAGCTCAAAGGATTTATTCCTACCCCACTAGCTTGCAAAGGATTTATTCCTACCCCACTAGCTCAAAGGATTTATTCCTACCCCACTAGCTTGAAGGATTTATTCCTACCCCACTAGCTTGAAGGATTTATTCCTACCCCACTAGCTTGAAGGATTTATTCCTACCCACGAACTTGAAGGATTTATTCCTAGTCCACGATTGCTTTCCCAAAGTTTATTTTTTATTCTGAAAACCATTTTTCTGTTTCACAATCAGTTTTATTTTCACAGTTTTAGCCAAGTTGAACTGATGATGATATTGCATTGCAGGCCACACTGCCCTGATTTCTTAGAACTCTGATCATTACAAAGTTTGACAGGTTCAAAGGAATCATCTCAGAAGGCTGCATTTTTTTCTTTCTTTTTGACATGCCTGGAGGTTTACAAGTGTACCTGTCGTGGGCAACCAGGGAGTGTGTTTGTGCGGCCCTGCTTGTTTGTTTGTTAGTGGTTCTCAGCTAAAACCCTGAGGTCCATACAGTGTTAGGTGAGAAGGTAGCTTAAGCAATTGTTTCTGCTTCCACGTATTGGCTGTTGTGCTTGTACATGTACAAGAGCAGAATAGTAATAATAGATTATTTATGGCACCCTGTTTCATAGGAGCCTAGAGTGCTTACACAGACATAAGATTAAGAATATGCTCATTTCATCACACATGCACGCATTCGTCACACCCGCACACACACACACACACAACGAATACATGCGTTACTGGTGGTGGGTTAGTTGAATGAGAAGAAAGAAAACAACAGATCAGTATGCAGAAGAGGAGAGATGGGTTTTCAGTTTTGACTTAAAAGAAGAAAGTGAAGACAAATGCATGACAGAGAGAGGAAGAGAGTTCCAGATCACAGGTCCGATGTATTGAAAGGATCTCTCCTACAGCAGTAGTTATACATGTTTGCGATAAATTGTATTCAGTAAAAAAAAAAATGGTTTGTTTTTTTGTTTTTGAATTTCTATTACTGATTGCTTTTATGCCAGACTTTGGGTGGGCATCTTTGTCTTGACTGGTTTGGGTGAAAGGTCATCTGGTAAGAAAAAAGACCAAACAACACACAAAGGTCATATGGGAAGAACAAAAGACAAAACAAAAGTTAAAAGCAAATAAGTCGTTTTATTAATTTGAAAGAAGCAAAAAATACTAGTCGTTTTAAGTTGTTGTTTTGCGCTAGTCACAAAGATGAGGCTTAAGACTTTCAGAGCTTGCTGCATTCTTGCATGTGTGCATGTAGTCATTAGTCATTCTTACAACAGTGGAAGAATCCTTAACATGAGCAAGCATAGTTGAGAAAAACCCAAAGAAATTCAAGATTGATGACTTTGAGCTGAGTGACAGGAGAAACTTCATTGAGAGAACGAGGGTTTCAATAAAGGTAAGAAAATATAACACACGTGACCATTCAATAAAGGTAAGAGAATATGACACACATGACCATTCAATAAAGGTAAGAGAATATGACACACGTGACCATTCAATAGAGGTAAGAGAATATGACACACATGACCATTCAATAAAGGTAAGAGAATATGACACACTTGACCATTCAATAAAGGTAAGAGAATATGACACACTTGACCATTTGATGAAGGTAAGAGAATATGACACACGTGACCATTCAATAAAGGTAAGAGAATATGACACACGTGACCATTCAATAAAGGTAAGAGAATATGACACACTTGACCATTCAATAAAGGTAAGAGAATATGACACACTTGACCATTCGATAAAGGTAGGAGAATATGACACACTTGACCATTCAATAAAGGTAAGAGAATATGACACACGTGACCATTCAATAAAGGTAAGAGAGTAGGACACACTTGACCATTCAATAAAGGTAAGAGTATATGACACACTTGACCATTCAATAAAGGTAAGAGAATATGACACACTTGACCATTCAATAAAGGTAAGAGAATATGACACACTTGACCATTCAATAAAGGTAAGAGAATATGGACACACTTGACCATTCAATAAAGGTAAGAGAATATGACTCACTTGACCATTCAATAAAGGTAGGAGAATATGACACACTTGACCATTCAATAAAGGTAAGAGAATATGACACATGTGACCAGTCTATTGAGCTTAAATCACACATATAAATACATACCATTATTAGCTTGTGACAAACCTAGACATGTATGCATACGTGTTATGCGCTTTTATGTACATAGCTACTTTCTCTGATATTTATCTCATGCCTGTGCACATACTAACACAGTTATACACACTTAATGACTAACACTCACATGATAATTATTGCATGATAATACTGAAAAGTCAATCATTGTATATATAATTGCACATAAAATAACTGTCACATATACTTTCACTCCATCCACCCACCTCGCCAGCACATACACAAAAGATGCAAAAATCATCAGAAAATCTTTCACCAGCAACAAATAGATGGATAATACATGAATCAAAAACAAAAGAAGGATGAAATTTGTCTACCTTAGTCCTAACTTGCAGTTGATGCAGGAGCTTGTGGTAGAATCAACAGTCAGCTTTGTTTCAGACTTCTGTAAGTGTTTAACAAACACTTGTGATCATGCCTGTCTGACAGACACTACTGACTATGTGTGCAGGACATGAAAAGTCAGATCAGCAGCCCCGGCTCCCGGTCAATGAATGGATCTCAGGAATCCAGCATCAGACAGGTGGGTAGCAGCTCCTTTAACTGTGCTTTAGGACCCTATCACAGACCCTATCAGCATTATAGGAATGGAATCCAAAAAATTTGCTGCACAGCAGTTTTTCACCAGCTTTTTGTCCAGTTTTTGTTTCAAATCCAGGTTTGAAAGTTGCAAAAACATGACTGAGTGCTGTCACTTTATACCCTGCTGTCTGTATGAGTGGCATCATAAACCAGGCCAGTGTCTGTGGCAGAAGCACTGAATAGGTCATGAACCAATCTTTCATCTGCTCTTCATCAGTAAAGTCAAGCAAACCAACATGGCGCTGTGGAGTTTGGATTTAAACTAGAAAGTAGGACAACATCTCCCTCCCTTGCTGCACACATGGGCATGCTGGGAGAAAATGGGCCGTTTTTAATTAATTAATTAATCAATCAATATCTTTATTGCCATGTGTTAGATAACAAGAATACATGCACATGGAATGAGGCATGTTGAGAACATTCATGATCATAAACACAGTCACAATAATAGGTTATGATGTGTACATAAAACTGAATACATGGTTCCACAGATGCAGTGTTGGTACTGTTATGGATGAGCTTAGTAAAACACAAAATATTTATGAATTAATGCGCAGCCACAATCACCACTTCATGTGTCGTATCCAAGAGAGTAACATATCATTAAGTAAAACTAAAAGGCAAAAAAGAACAACAAGAAGAAAGAGACTAAATAATCTGGCCCAGACCTTGCCCACACTCCACTCAGCTTGAGCAGGGAGTGGGTTATGGCTGCAGTCTGAACCACACTTGAATCCAGTGTTGAAAATATCTCTTTCACAACAACAAACAAGCAGTTATTTCACATGTCACAAAACCTGCAATGGAGCCAGGCTTACTTCAGGCACCGCTCTTGTGGCCCGAACTGGTACTCTCGTCTGTTGTTTGCAGGCTTTGTTGCCATCCAACGGGCCAAGTCGACCTCAGGACCGCTACACCCGACTGGACACAGAGATGGAGAGAGCCAACCAACACTACGTGGATGACACTCTACAACAGCAGCAGGTGGGATGGTGGTTTGTCACTGTCAGTGTGTGTGTGCATAGTTTGTGCTGTATGTGGGTGTGGGTGTGACTGTGAGTGGGTGTGCATAGTTTTTCTGTGCCGTGTGTGTGTGTGTGCATAGTTTGTGCCATGTGTGTATGTTTGCATAGTTGGCATAGTTTGTGCTGTATGTGGGTGTGAGTGTGCATATGTGAGTGTATGTGCATATTTTGTCTGTGCTGTATGTGGGTGGGTGTGCGGGTGGGTGCGTGTGCATATTTTGTCTGTGCTGCATGTAGGTGGCTGGGGTGGGTGAGCATGTGTGTGTGTGTGTGTCTGAGTTTGCGTGCATATTTTGTCTGTGCTTTATGTGGGTGGGTGATTGTGTGTGTGTGTGTGTGTGTGTGTGGCATGAGTGTGTGTGTGGAGGGGGGGTTATGGATGTGAGTGTGTTGGGGGAGGGGATGTGGGGGCACTGTGCATGTGTGTATGCATGGATTTGAAAGTGTGTTGGATGGGGGGGGAGGGGGGTACTGTGTGTGTGTGTATGTGTGTGTGTGTGTGTGATGCACAGTGACAATGTTTGTTCAGCTGGACATGACTGGCTCCTGTTTTGTTCTGCTGAACATTGAGCACTTGTTACCTTGTTTGTTGTTCTGCCTTCAGCTGGATCAAATGAATTGTGAACTTTACGCTGAGCTCCAGTGTGGGCATGCTTAACTGCTGGCAAAAGTGGCTGTGTTTGTTCTACCTTCAGGTGCTGATTTAGTGCTCTGCCTTCAGATGCTGATGGGTTGATGTTCTGCCTTCAGATGCTGATGGTTTGATGTTCTGCATTCAGGTGCTGATGATGTTCTGTCTTCAGATGCTGCTGATGTTCTGCTGATGTTCATATGCTGATGGTTTGATGTTCTCTCTTCTGGACATTGAGTGTTAGTGACTTTGTTTGTTGTTTTGCCTTCAGCTGCTGATACAAGCACAGGATGACCAGCTGGACATGATCGGCTCCAGCGTGGGTGTGCTGAAAAGTATGAGTCATCACATTGGCAACGAGCTGGAGGATCAAAATGCGTAAGTGTGTGCGCGTGCACTCGCAGAGTTTTCTTGCTTCGTCTTCTGCATTTTCTTTCTGTGGAGGGAGTTCACCCATTTTCAGGGGAGATGATTTGCATAAATGATGTGACCATTTTCAATTCCTCTGCCACACGTGCAGCCACGTTCCATCTTTGAGGGTTGACCCAGTGTGTGGAGGGAGTTCAGCCATTTTGGGGAGAGATAATTTGCAGAAATGATGTGACCATTTTCAATTCCTCTGCCCCATGTGCAGCCATCTTCCATCTTCAGTGGTTGACCCAAACTCCAAGCACTGGTTTACGACATCCTTCTTTCAACCACTGCTGTATTTAGGGTCCAGAAAACTGTCAGCTAATGAGCAGTTTTTTGTTGGTGCTCAAACAGTAGTAAATAAAAATAGGCGTGTCATTTATAGCCGCCAACAAAGTTTACACCAGCGCAAATAAAACCACAATCGTTTGAATTGAGACGGAACTCTTTTTCTTACCAGGGGTGGATGCGTCTCATGTTTACGTGCGTGCTTGGGCGCTAGGTTGCTTCTACAGTCATATTAGTACCCAAGCCTTTCGGAGGTCGCTGACCGTGTTGCTGGACAGCTGGGCAGAGATAAAGAGTACCCTTCAGTGGCGTAACTAAATCTGGCAGAGTTTGGAGGAGGGTGCCGGAAAACGATGCTCGGAGTGTGTGGTTGACCCAGTGTGTGGAGGGAGTTCACCCATTTTGGGGGGAGATGATGTGCAGAAATGATGTGACCATTTTCACTTCCTCTGCCACACATGCAGCCATGTTCCATCTGTGAGGGTTGACCCAGTGTGTCTTATTTTTGTGCATGCAAACAGTGGCTGCCAGTGCTTTGAATATTTAACATGCGCACCAATGTTAATGATTACGATTGCACATGGGTGATTTTTTCCCCAGGGCATTCTGCCCCTTGACCTTGACCTGTGCAGCCAGCTGCCTTGACCTTGACCTATGCAACCAGCCACATTGACCTTGACCTATGCAGCCAGCCTCCTTGACCACATCTTATATTTGATATATTTGCCACACCTGCTGGCCTTGTTACTGGTACAGACTGCTGGGCACAAAATGGCAGCATTCATGGTCTCTTTTTTTTCTCTTTTTTCTTTTTCACTTTCAAGTGTCTATTTTTAACTGACCAAATGAGAAATCAAGCCAAAGCGTGCAGTGTGTATTTTTCTTAGTTGATTTCTTCTGATAGGGTCCATGATGCTTTCTTAGTTCAGTTGCCCTTTAAATAAACAACAGTCACTTGTTTACTTCAGGATGCTGGATGAATTTGGTCAGGACATGGACCACACAGAGACCCGACTTGACCAGACCATGAAGAAAATGGCCAAAGTTATGCACATGTCCAATGGTATGTACAACTGCAAGTTTTTATTCACATTTAAGCAATCATGTCCACTCCATGAATGTAGTGTTGAATGTCCTGCTGTCTGTTGTTTTGATATTCTTATGATATTTATAATGTTACAAGTGTCAGTTTATGGAGAGATTTATAGCAACTGTTCCTCGCTTCTGTGACATTTTGGTAACATGTAAACTCAAGGAGTGCAAAACTTTGAGAGCATTGCAGCTTCTGGAGACAAAAGTGTGGAGGCATGCCCATGTGTTTGAAAGATTTCCCAGAATGTTTTTCTCTCTAGCTCCTGTGCAAACAACCTTGCCCGGGGGGTTGGGGGTGGGGTGAGCAAACTGTCATTGAAAGAAAATGATTCTGAATTCCCTAATAAAAGTTGTAAAGTGTAATGTGTCTCATCTGCGCGTGCTGATTGGCTCATTGCTGTCTGTCGCCCAAATCTAAGTGACACATTAATTGTGTTACTGATAGTTATTTTGTTTCGCAGCTTGTGTCAGTGTGCGTGTGTTTGTTGTGAGCATATCCTTATGTTTTTGTAAGTGCTTCAGGCTCTTATGTGATGGGGCACCATTATTATTGTTCTAATTTTTGTGGATTTGTTTTGGGGGGTGGGGGGGGGGGGGGCTGTTGACATTTCTGTGTATTTATTGCATATTTAACCAAAAGCTCTTTCTTCTGTCTTCAGATCGGCGGCAGTGGTGTGCCATAGTTGTTCTTCTCGTCGTCCTCCTCATCATTATCATCCTCTTCTTCACCTTATGATCCTTGCTGCTTGCTTTAATTATTTAAACATTGTCATTGTTGTCGCTGTTGTCCTCATCATCTCCTGATTATTGGTGGACCTCTTTGCCATATTTGGTCATCACCAGCACCAAGACATTCTTCAGACATTCGAACCATTTTCATTTTTTGTGATATTTGCTCATACAGTCATACTATGTTGGAGTTGTTCGTAGTTGGGGGTGACAGTTGGCTTCCTGAAATCTGGATTCTCAAATTTGTAAGTTGGGAAATTTTCCGTTTTTACTGGTTACTTGTTTTGCCCTGTAACATGACTTCTTGTCAAAAGGCACAAGTGGAATATTATTTGCATGCAGGTGTACTGGGCATCACAATGATTTTAAAAAAATAAAAAATTTAATAGTGCAAGAAATGAACTCTTACATAGTCATGGAGACCC
This sequence comes from Alviniconcha marisindica, assembly GCA_018857735.1. Lineage (NCBI taxonomy): Eukaryota > Metazoa > Mollusca > Gastropoda > Provannidae > Alviniconcha > Alviniconcha marisindica. The sequence continues at coordinate 186,913 of JABMCL010003344.1, forward strand.
TGTGGACCCCCACATGGGGGCTGGTCAAAGCTGCCAGTCCCTGGATTCACACATGGATACTGACCTGTGACTTACAATACCCCCCTCCCTCCCTCCCTTGCCCCCCTCCCCCCCTCCTCACCCCCAGCCCCCATCACCCCTCCCCTGACTGCTAACGAAGCCTCTGGAATCCCCAGCATGATTTCAGGCTTTGCAAATTTGTCCAGCTTCATCCATGTCAGTCACGCTGTCTTCCGGGGTAGTCATTTGGAACTGAGTGTCAGTAAACTGGGGCTGCATGTGTAACTAAACTGGGGCTGCATGGAATGTGGAGACAAGTACCAGGGTGTGTGACTGCTGTGAGCATGAGCCAGAGTCGCATCCGGGTCTGCTGCCTCCTCTGAAGGGTAAGCGTAGTTATAAAATACAAGTGGAAGTGACGCTTCTTCTAAGAAAGAAGACAACTCTTTGTGGGGGGGGGGGGGGGTCAAAATGATTTGTTGTTGTTGATAACTGTAACACATAGTTCAGGGGCTGTGTGAGAGTCGAGGTGGCCGTCCTGAGCTGTCTGTCCTAACGAGCCTTCTGGTTTCTGTGGACGTAAAGCAATATTGAACCGTGCTTCGGCATTGGTCTCAGCTTGTCCCTAATATGTCAACTGACATCTGAGGACATTAAGCAACACTACCTACCTACCTATAACTGTAAATATATTAACCACATTTAGTGGAAGGATTAATTGTCATGTCATCACTATGACCGTTTGTTGGACTGACAAACTGCATCAAAGTAATGAAAAGAAAAGCATATTGGTGAATGACATTTGACAAACACAACATAATTATGTTGTTGGAATAGCTGTTTGGAACTACACAAGTTTGTCAGAAAGCAGTAACTTAACCTTTAATCGTCTGTACAACACACAAGTTTGATGAGTGTGCCCCTTTGAGCAGTGTTGGCTTGGGAGTAATTTGCTCAGTGGTGCAGCACGATGACTTGTGATTGGAAGGTTTGGGGTTTGATCCCAGGTTGGAACGGCAATTGTTTGTACTTTTATTTCGTGATCTGTTTCTCCTCCTGTGTTACCACAGTAGCATGGAGTGTGTGTGTGTGTGTAGGAGGGGGGGGGGGGTGCTCATTCTGCCAAAAATGCAGGTGGCAGGTTACAGTTAAATATACAGACACCCATGGCATGGCACAGTGAAGTTGAAGTGGGCTGACCACTCCACGCATAGTGAGAACCCATCAGGAAAACAAAGTGGAGCAGTTCCTGGCATCAGCCAAGAGCAGCTGGTCTCTTTTGGGAGGTACTGTTTTAAAATGATCACAGCATGTTGAACCAGCTTGTAAAATGGAACCCCCACAACCTCACCACCCCCACCACAACATAATAGATGTGTGTTTTTTAAGTTGGTGAGTTGTTTGTACAGCAGGGAAGCACTCTTGTTGACATCTTCAACCGTCACACTGTGAAGCAACTTACAATGAGTCAGCACTGACCCATACCCTGTTAGCCTTCTAACAAGACTCTCATATCATAACGACCAGCCGTTGTGCATTGTAACTGCATGATAAATAACTGGAGATCCACTTTCTGTTTGTCACGCAAAGCATCATACTCCAAGCATCAGTTTACAACATCCTTCCCCCAACCGCTGTCTTAGCTGTTTATGCCATTCAGGAATCTGGAAACTCCCAGCTAACGGCCAGTTTTTCACTGATGTTCACCTGGCGTAAGTTTGTAACAGACAACTCAAACTACAGCTGGTGGAGTTTCTCTTGTAACTGCTCACAGGCAGCACGAGGCTTGGGGGTGATTTGGGTAGACAGATGCACAACCAGCTGCAGCAGGTTTTGGAGGAAGGGAGTGTGGGAAAGCATTTGTGTGATTTACTTTCTGGGACCATGCACTGCACAGCTGTTTAGCAGTAAGAGTGCAGTGCTGATGAATGAAGTAGCAATACTGTGCGTGTGATTTTAAATTACATGAGGCACATGGCAGTTTATGTTGGTCGATTTGCGTGTTGTTGTTTTTGTATGCGGATGGGTCTGCTGACTGGGTCAGCTTGCACTGACTCATTGGGGGTACTAATGTGAGGTGAGGCAGTTGTTCTGTGTACTGGTAGCTGTCATCTGGTTTAACACCAGGTCATCTCCAATGGATACTGGTGTGAGCTGGTATCTATCTGGTTTAACACCAGGTTGTCTCCGTTGGATACTGGTATGAGGTGGTAGCTGTCTGGTTTAACACCAGGCTGTCTCCAGTGGATACTGGTGTGAGCTGGTATCTGGTTTAACACCAGATTGTCTCCATTGGATGCTGGTGTGAGCTGGTAGCTGTCTGGTTTAAAGGTTGTCTCCAGTAACACCAGATTGTCTCCAGTGGATACTGGTGTGAGCTGGTAGCCGTCATGTGGTTTAATGCCAGGTTGTCTTCAACAGATATTTGTGTCAGCTGGTAGCCATCAAGTGGTTTGACTCCAGGTTGTCTCCTAGGTGTACTTGTGTGAGTTGGTAGCTGACCTCTGGTTTAACACCATGTTGTCTCTTTGGGTACTGGTGTGGGCTGGTAGCCGTTATGTGGTTTAATTCCCAAGTTGTCCCTTAGGTGTACTTGTGTGAGCTGGTAGCTGTCACCCAGTTTAGCACCAAACTGTCTCCTATGGAAACTGATGTGAGCTGGTGGCTGTTATGTCGTTTAACTCTAAGTTGTCTCCAGTGTTCTTGCGTGAAGTGCTAAGATTCTGTCTTATGGTTTAGCACTGAGTTGTTTCCTAGGAATACTGGTTTGATCTGGTAGCTCTCATGGTGGCTTTCATAGGGGAGTTGTAGTTGGTAGTGCAGGCTGGTAGCTATCACCTGGTTTGTTGACAGTTTGTCTCTTGTACAAACCGGTAGCTGTTGTCTGGTTTGCTGACAGGTTATCTCCTGATGTGAGCTGGTAGCTCTAATGTAGTTTTGTACAAAGTTGTTTCATATGGGGTACTCAGAGCTTTTATCTGGTTTGTTGCCAAGTTGCATGAGCTACTAGCTGTCTCATAGTTTAATACAAAGTTATTTCACTTGGAGTACTCAGCGCTGTCATCTGGTTTGTTGCCAAGCTGTGTCCTGGTGCAAGCTGGTAGCTGTCACGTAGCTTAAAAAGCAGCTTAATACAAGAGATGTCTGGTTGGACACAAAGTTGTCAAGCAGGGGCCACTGGCAGGAGGTAGTAGCTGTTCAGGCCTGTGAACTTCAGCTTGTCAAATGAAGACAAAACTGATTTTCAGTGGGAAGTCTCTGGTCACTGAATGGTTGAAACGTGTGTTTATATTTCTGATCAGTGTTTTTATGTAGACTGTTACAATGTGTTGAGCTATGATCAAGAAATGTAAAATAGTTTTAGCTTTTGGTCAGCCATGCAGTCCTGAGGCCTACTTTTTACCTGCATCCAAGGATGATATGAATGTGGTGTAATAAGTAACACTAATGATAGTTTAATCATTCGCTTCTTGTTTTTTTCCTCATTCTCTTCTTTTTTCTCTCCCTAGTGTATACATTTTTGATGTAGGTGGAGGCTGAAATCTTTTTGCACAAGTTGCTAAGAGTACCTTCAATGAGCTGGGCTTTATTTGCTTTGTTATCAAGCTTGTTTTTTACACAAACGAAAATTACAAACTAAAATTTAAACTTACTGGTTGTCTAGTGTAGTTCAAGCCTTTATATATATATGATTTTCAATGTACATTTAGGTTTTTCCAGGGTTTTTATTTTTAGGTAGTTGTAAACAGTGTGATAAAATCATTTTTATTCATGATTTATTCATCTTCACATTAATTAGCAAGTGTCATACTATAAAACTAGTTGTTTGCTTTTTTTCTTCTGCTTTTTTTCTTTGCTTTTTTCTCCTTCTTTTCTTTTTTAACCTGGTTACACAGAATGGTTGACAAAACCAGCACTTCCAGGTTTTATGTGCTGCTGTATGTAAAGGCAGTATTGAAGGGACTATGTTTTGCTTTTTTTGCAACGTGTAACTGTTACATATACAAACAAGTATATGGAATATAATATTATGTTCTACTTGTGTGTTTAGATTATGTTTTGTATGTTTAGATTAAGTTTGTATGTCTGAGTTGGCTATGGTGTGTTTAGATTGAGTTTGTATGTCTCAGTTGGGTATGGTATGTTTAGACGACTGAGTTTGTATGTTTGACTTGGGTATAATTGTACATATGAAAAGCACTGTAAAATGTGTATTGACTTTTGGCCATGTCTGATCATGCTAAGGTAACTGTGTGCCATTCAGATTGACAGGATGTTAAAATCCAATTACTAACAAGCATGGTGTCCAGATATGACTGGTGTGTACATTCCACCTTGTTTGCATCGTATGTGTGGGCATGGTTCATTGTTTGAACATGCTGATGTGGACACATGTGTGTGTGTGTGTGTGCGTACGCATGTGAATGCATATATGTGTGTCTGTGTGTGTATGTGGGTGTGAAAAAAGGAAGTGCTTTTTTGTTGCTGTCCCTTTAATAATGCACAGTGATGAAAAGAGACCAGTTTTTCGTGAAGGTGCTGTTTGTTTGTTATTATTTAACTTACATAACCTTGGCTTTGTACCTGTGCATATGATTATCTGCATGAAATTGTAACCCATTTGGACATTTTTACTGTAACAGTTACCTAAAGTCACACAAACAGTGGCATTATGGGTCTTAAAAAAGACAAGAGATCCTGTCTTGCATTTTGCATGAAAAGATAAATACATGCATGCATTGGTACATGCTGATTAAGACCAATGGAATCCAAAATGCTTCCCCACAATTGACTGAAACGTTATCTTTAACCTTTTTACCTGCCTTTTTGTACTGCCACTTCTACTTCTCCCAACAGTAGGCACAAAGAGAGTCTCCCAGTAAACATGTCAGATCCGATTTGCATCCAGTATGGATCAGCTCAGAGTCAGAAGCGTTGGCCAGAAGCAGGCCACATGGTTCTTGCACACCAGCTTGCTTCCAGACCTGGTCCTTTTGGCCAAAATCTGACATGGTCAGCCAGAACTAAATCAGATCTGGGACATCAGATCGGATCCAGGTCAGTTTGCACAACATGATCCATGCCTTCTTTGGAAAAATGGAACTGAATCAGATGCGGGAAGTCAGATCTGACATATATACAATCCGGCCCGATTCAGGCTGCACGCTGGCCGTAATAGCCATAACTGACCATAACCAAAAAGCTTCTGGATCTGATCCAGCATGTTTACTGGGTAGCTTACCAAAAACGTTTCTTTTTTTACATATAATGATAATATAATGTTAAAACCTGGTTCTGAACAGTACTATGATTGTTACAGAATACAGTCAGTGTTTGTTGGGTTTGGTATTGTCAAATAATTGAGCAGTGGTGTTGATATCTAGCTGTTGTTCTATACACATGTCCATTGCACAGTCATATATTTTACCATTATCTGATTTTCTTGCTTATGCACACATTAGAAACAGAATCTACCTTTCGCTTCAGCTGCTTATTACATAATGTGATGATTTTCACAAGAGAAACATCATCCCAAAGACAATACTGTTCTAAATTCATTATTTCTTTCTGTGGTGATTTGCACAAGAATAGAAACACCATAAAGATAACATTCTTCTTAAGTCATCAGTTCTGTAGTGATTTGCACAAAGATAACAACATCCCAAAGATGATGCTGTTCTAAATTCACAATTTATTTCTGTGGTGTAACACTGAAGCAAGCACTGCCAGCCCTGTGTAATGTAAACAGTTCTCCCAAAAGTTTGGTTTAAATCAAATATAGCACTGAAGTTTTGTTATATAAAATTTAAGGTTGTTATTGTTATAAAATTTAAATAGCCACTAAGCTTGCTATCAGTTCTAAGTAGCCACTAAGTTTGTTTTAGGACTTTTGGTATTCACAATGTCTTGAAGCAACAAGAAATAGTTTTAAAATTTAAGTAGGCACTAACTTTGTTTTAAAAAGTAAGTAGCCACTTCCAAATGCAAACAGCCATACTCAAACAAAGCAAAAACAATAATAATAAAAAAATCCACTTCTGTGGACCAAAAACTTCCAAAGTGCAAACAAACATACTCAAACAAAGCAAAAAAATAAATCCACTTCTGTGGACCAAAAACTTTCCCCGTGGACCAGTTTGTATGCATGGAAAGTGAAAAAGAAGAGCTGTGATAGCTGGAAAGGGGTGGGCTCATTGTGTTCAGTCCGGCAGAGGGTTCTGGGTTGCCATGGCAGTCACCCAGCAGCTTCAGCCAATCAGAGCCCCATGATCAATACTCCACTCCCAGCAGCGAGACAGAGTGTGGCCTGCATCTTTTCCTAACAAGCTAAGGCATAGCAATGGAGCCAAGGCCTGGTGGATTCCTAACAAAACCAAAATAGGTAGTTGCACACTTTAACAAGTTAAAGTTAGATGTGGTTAATGTTCAGCCATGTTTTAATTTCTCTCATGAGATAATAATCTTGAATTTTGAACTGATGATAAATCAGCTGCAAGTGCACTTTTACGGTGGTCTTAAGAGAGGTGTTCCACTGTACTGTGGAACTACTGATGAGGACCACCCCTTGATGAGAGACCACACCTCAAAGAGACCACTCCTTGATGAGGGACCACACCTTGATGAGAGACACCTTAATGAGACCACCACTTGATGAGAGACCATCCCTTAATCAGACCACCCCTTAATCAGATCACCCCTTGATGAGAACCACCCCTTAATGAGACCACCCCTTGATGAGGGACGACCCCTCTTTAAGACCATCTTCCCTGAAGCCCTTCCTTTCAGATTTCCATGTGAAAGTACCCATCACCAGCATCTTCCTTTTAAGGCCACTTGTGCCGGATTTGCTTTTGTTCTTGAGTGGTCTGAAAAGTGGCTTCTGTGTACATGGAAAATCAGTGTGATATCAGACAGCATAGATTCTTTGACATCTGGGCTTTCCCACCACCTGCCAGTCTGTCGTACAGTCAGAAAGGTCACTGCAAGCAACCCATGCAAATTAAGGCACTGAGGTTCAGCTGTAAAGTCTAAAGAAAGGGAAAGCATACTGAAACTGTAGGCTGACTCAACAACGTAGACAACTTGATGTGTTGTTCAGATAAAGTGTTTTGGGAACTTTGCATGTTTTCACACAATTGTACATATATTGATATAATGTGTGTGTAAACACAGTGTCCAGGTCATTGTTGAATCTCCATTAAAACTTGTCAAATCAACAATTTCTGGTTTATTGCATTACCTGATGGAATGATGTGAATCTTTTCAACTGGTTGTACATTTCTTGTTTCCCCTCTCTCTCTCTCTCTCTCTCAAAAAATAAAAATAAAACATACGCCACTTGGGGGGGGGGGGGGGGGGGGGGTACAAAACTGAATAACTGTAGCACCAAACATTCTTTTGTGAAGGATGGGTTTCACAAAACTACATAAATGGCTAGGCACCAGACATGCTCTCCACAAAGACAAGTTTCATTCATATAACACAACAAAACTAGATAACTGTAGCACCAAACATTCTTTTGTGAAGAATGGGTTTCACAAAACTACATAAATGGCTAGGCACCAGACATGCTCTCCACAAAGACAAGTTTCATTCATGTAACACAACAACATGATGATGATGTATAAGACTTCTGTTTCTGGAATCATTTTTAAAACTATAAGCAAAAGTTCAGAGGAGCCGAATCAGACATTCAGACTGAAAAACAACAACAAAAACAATTACCATTCATTCCTTCAGGCTTTCCTAGCTCACATTGAGCAGATTAAAAAAAATCCCCACAACCCACTCCATGAAGCCATAAAAGACATAAAGGGATGCAGACTGGGACAGCACAAGCCTTGGATAGGTCAAGCAGAGGACTCAATACTGCAAGTATGCCAGCTGACAGAGCTTAGGCAAACCAAGGAGTGGGGAAGGTACCTAAACCAATTTAGTATCTCTACAAAACACTCCGGCTAGAAAACTTGGGAAAGCATCGTCAAAAATGGTTGGCAGGCATAATGGAGTTGGAGATCAAGCTCCCCATTCAAGAAAACAGCAAACCACAAGATCTCATAGTGTACACAAATGTCTCAGTCAGCAAAGACCTTATAGGTGGGGCTTCACTGTCAAGCAAGGTGTGAGCACCATCCATGAAGACAGTGCAGCTGATACCATCTCAACCTCCAGCTTGACAGTGTAGGTACTAGGTGGAAACAGTCACCCGTGCTGGATCACCTCAAGAGATGACAAGTCAGATCGCACATGACATCCTCCTCACAGATTCAATGAGCTTGCTACAAAAAGTGGAATGGGAAGCCCAGACTGGAATGAATCAGTGGTCAATACCACTTGTGGGTATACTGCCCTGGACATACCAGAGAGAAGGGAAATGACGGAACAGATAGACTGGCAGGCAAAGCAACCATAACAAATGGCTTGCATCTTGGAAGATCTAAGTGTTGAGGAGCTTGAGACACAAAGCCAAGGACATCACACCACCAACTGCCTGGAGGAGAGAGCTGTGGAAAGAGGAGGCACTCGACTATCTTCATTGAAAGGATGAGAGAGGGCCGTTGTCAATCAGATGAACACTGGAACTGTTTCAAAGGCAACGCTGGGGAAACTTCTGAAAGACTGGGCTTTTCTGAGCACATTGGACTGAACTGACCTTGAAACAGCCATGGTCACCAAAACTGGCACGTTTAAAGTTCAGTCCAGGTTCTATTCATTCAAATTACAAAAAAGGCCCCCCTCACGCACAGTCTGGGAAAACCACACACAATATGCAGCTGTATTGCAGAGAGCCCTGGAAACATCACAGTCAGACACAATGTCCTGCACTTCAAGACAAACTTTGTTCCTATGTTCTCCTCTCACCTTTCCTTCTGTCACCCTTCTGTGCCACTGGAGTCCCACCTCAAATACTATTTATTACATCACACCTATTACACATCATTGTTATACCAACATTCTTCCAAGCATTGGGCGCCAAAACAATATAGCTCTACCAAAAACATAAATTCTTAGCTCTCCATCACATTTATTATCATTTCTCACCATTTAACCATTGTTTAAGTGTCATTTTGTAGCTTAATAAAGGGGATTACCCTCAAAATTCACATGTTGTGTTTTGTCCTAATAAACAGGGTTCTTTGGAACCTTTATGTGTTTGGATCTTGTTATCCCTATGTACAGAAATAGTTTTTCATTATAAGTTCAAAGTTTTGAATAACTGTGAAGAGCTTACTTCCTGAGGTGCACTTTAAAGAGAGAGAGCACACATGGGACTAAATAAGCTAATGTGCTTAAATCTGTGTCACCAGTCTTACTAATCATGATGTGCACCCCCCCCCCCCCCCCCCCCCCCCCCCATCCGCCCCATTACATCACTCAGCCTAAATATTCAAGACATGACAACAAAGACTTTCACTGTGAAATCAGGCATGGAAAGAAACAAGTTTCTTAAACAAGAAGAAATGCAAACATACATGATCAGCAAATACAGAGGTTTCTTTTTCTTTCTTTCTCTTTTAAGCAATAAAGGCGCAGAAGCAAACTTCTTCAGAGAACAAAATTCCATATAAAGTAACAGTTCTGTTGGCTATGCTTGAAAGGGAAACCTAACTGAAGAGGCATCACTATCAATAAGGAATGAAATAAATAATGCAAAAACAGCAATTTTTCATTTGATTGCTTGTTTTCTTTTTAAAACAAATAACCACTCAAAAACATGACCTAGCTCTCTCTCAATGATGTCACGAACAAGACTGGCATGTGTGGCAAAAGTGGCAAATACATCACAAGCCAAACTTTTTCTGCTCTTCATTGGCAAAGAGCAAACCAACATGGCTGCTCCCTGAGGATCTTAGCAAACTCCATGGAAATGTCTAAAGATGTTAAAAATGTGAAAATATTTCCACCTAGAGTGCTTCATTTGGTTCCACCTGCAGTGCTTCATTTGGTTCTATCACTATTTATACAAATGAAGCAGTTTTTTACTTCAGATTTGCATTCCTCAGGGTGCAGCAAAATTAGTTCACTCTTTACCGATGAAGAGCAGAGAAAGGTTGGTTCGATCATGACATACATGGTACTTTTGCCACACACGCCAGCCCTGCTCATGACCTCACTGATACAGACTGCTGGCCTCAACATGGCAGCACTCAGTCATGTTTTCAGTCAAGTTTTAAAGGACTGGTAAACTAAGTTTTAACAGAAACAAGCGAATGAGCAGGAGTGAAGAGAGCAGGGAGAGGGAGGAGGCAGGCTTGTAAATGGATGGTGAATGTGGGAAGAACTTGGCCTCAGTCCTCACACAGAAGGCCATAGCAGCAGCAGTGGAGGGACATTAACTTTCAAATGTCAGTTTGTAACTAGCAGGGCCAGAAAGCAAGTGAAAAACCGCTATGTGTCTGTTAGTTACTTATTCCATTCCTAATGATAGGGCCTGTGATGCTTCTTCCTTTCAGATCCCCTTTAACCCTGAACAGTCACAGAGTTTGTACAAACTACAATGCAAAGTTCATTTCAAGGACTGTCTCAAGAACAGGTTACACCATCACCATACAATGTTCATTTGGGCAAGTTTTTCCACATGAGAATAAATATATTGTTTAGAATGTATCAGTACTAAATAAATAGGGAAAGGGACTTACTGGAATTTACAAAATCCACAATTTCTGGAGCAGTGTGGTTCTTAAATGTCTCAATGAGATTTGACCTATTATACATATATATATATGGCTGTGTGTACATGTGTAAAACACTAGCTAATGTGTAACTTCATGAACAAAATGTATAAACATGTGCGCAATTTTTAACAAGTGAGAGAAATAAACCAAATTCTTCTTTGTTTACAGGTTCCAATAAAATGATTGAATTAAATCAAACTGAATGAAAAGTTGGACCTGAATTAAACTGAGTCAAAGAATTCAATTAAACTAAATGAAAAGGTGTAGTTCAATTAAACTGAATGAAACTGGATGAACAATTGAAACTGAATTAAATTTACTCACATTGAATGAAAAGTTCAAGTTGAAATAAACTGAATTAAACTGAATAACACTGAATGAAAAGTAGGAGCGGAATGAAAAAATGAAACTGAATTAAACTGAATCAAACAGATTGAAAAATGAAACAAAATTAAACTGAATCAAACTGAATGAAAAGTTCAAATTGAATTAAACTGACTGAAACTGAATTAAATTGAATCGAACTGAATGAAAAGTTCAAGTGTAGTTCTTTCTAGGTTTATTTATGTTGATAGCTAGTCAGCACATTAGCCCTTTGACTTTTGCGTAAACATTATGTGTCACAATCTGAAAAATGCATATATATGTGGCATTCTAAACTGTGTAAACTACAAATAAAACGTGCATTAACACGATCCATGTTTTCTTTGGAGCAGGGAATGAATGCCTTACACAAAAACTAAAAAGATTTGGGTCATATATGAGTCTGCTGTCAATTAAGATGTACCATACAATTTCAAACCCTGCAGCTATCAAAAGTAGACTGACTGGTTGGCTGGTTGCTTTTACATAGCATTATTCTCTGCTCAGGAGCAGACTCACTGTGCTCTAGTCATACATGATTGCATGAATGACTGCAGCTTTACACCACATGTTTGAATATCAACTGAATTGGTGCAGAGACCCCTTTAAACCCACATCACCAGAATTAAACATACTAGAACCAGGTTGTAGACGTTCTCACATACAAGAAAGGACCCAATCATCACGTCTGGATCATCTTCTTCTGAGGGTCAAAAACATATCGCTTGAAGGTCAGGATGATTTTCACGGGTTCCAGAGCTCCCTGTGTTGGCGTGTCCACCGATTCCTCCTCCGCATCAGCCCCTCCCCCTCCCCCTCTCTTGGCCTTCTTCTTGCCGCCAGAAAACCTCTGCACCAAGTCTGGAGGCAGACCCTCTGGACAGAAAACATAGAATGGCAGCATCGAAACAACAGCAAATGTATATATATATATTCCTTCCGGGTTTTCCCCTCTCTGTCTCTGTCTGTCTGTCTGTCTGTCTCTCTCTCTCTCTCTCTGATTGACATTTAAGTTCATATTGTGCACAAGACATGACATTGACAGATAATGGCAAAACCACTGACGTGCTTGAACATTCACATGTCAAGCAACTGCAAGTAAAAAATAAACCTGAATAAACTAAAACCAGACAGCTGATTAAAACAAAAGCACAAGTATCCATCCATGCATACATGCACACACTCACCCACACGCATGCAAACCCACAGCTATCAGCAAAAACAGACTGAAGTAGGAGTACAAAGAAGATGAAACAAAAAAAGTAGAGGAGAAAAGCTAGATAAGAAGAAACATACTTTTAATGGACACTGAACAGACCTGGCCAAAGCTCAACTCAAGTGACAATTTTAAAAAATTAAAAAATTAAAATAATGGTGAGGTACTTTTCCAGCCAAAGACCTTGATTACTATTACTGGGAGAATGAATCCCAGAAGCTTTCCACAGAAAACCTGCTAAACCCTTGAATCTAGTCCCTGCCACTCTGTATAACAGTTCCTGTTTGCAATATTGCATGAGCAGCATAATTACACACCATTCACTTTTTCTTTTGGACATATATATTTTATTCCTCTACCTGGAATTCGAACCTTGACCTTGCCACTCTGCCCAAAGCCACCCTCAATGATGCCACGGTGTCCGGTGGTCAGTGTGACCTTCAGGTTGGTGAAGGCCTGAATGTTGGTTTCCTTTTTGAAAAGGTTCTTGCCGATCACTGAGTAGGCATCGGTCACTCGCTCCACCTGGCCCTCACGTGACTTTACCTTGAACACCTGCAAGTAACATCTTTAACTTGGCACATCTGATCTTCCTGGGACTTTGTCCCCAACACCTGCAAGTAACACCTTAAACTTGGCAAATCTGATCCTTGATAAAGCTTGAACCAACATGGCTGCACCATGAAGAGCTCAAATTTGAAGCAAAAAAAAAAAAAGTATCTCTCTGTGGGAATACTGATAGAACAACTAAATGAAGCATGTAGACGAAGATATCTGCACATTTTCTAAATTTTCAGGTACTTCATGTTTTTGGTTCACTCCCCATTTTTAAAGACAATCTTCTGTTAAAGTGAAGAAATTCTGACGTTCCATGCCAGTCCTTTGAAAGTGGGACCATCCTAATATTATAAGCAACCTTGCTTGTTACACAGCCCAACTGTTCTGTTGTTAATGTATTGTTATATATGAAGTGAGTTTCTTTTAAACCAAAGGGGGTTCCACTTCAGTATCACTCACCTTCAGCTCAGGGAGAAGAGTCTCTCTGTACTTGGTGTCTTCTAGCAGCCGCACAATTCGCCCATGGAAGGCCAGGCGACACATGTTGGCATGAATGTCTGTGTCCAGTTTTGACCCGATCATCAGAGCATGACGGGAGCACGTCACAGGCTTTTCCAGTTCAACAAGCACAAACTGCTTCACTGGAATATCTCCTGCTGTTGCAGTGCCCCCTGCACTCGCAGACCCCAGTGCATTCTGTTCATCCAGTTTAGCTGAGATGGCACTATCTGTGTACAGTTCTTCTTGGAAGGCATACTCCTGCGTGAAGTCAAGGTCCTCAACAGTTGATGATGATGACGACGATGGTGATGGAACGGAGGAAGAAGGAAGGCCAAAGAGAAGGATTTGACCCATAACGGTCTCATGCCCCACGGTAATGTGAAACTTGGCTTTTGTCGCCACAGCACCTGTCAAACAAAACACATCAGGTGTTGTTTTTCTATTCTTTTTCTTCTTATTTATGTACCATTGTTGTTGCCGTTTTTCACATTTGCAATAGCCTATCTTGTAAACTGAGGCTACAAAGTATGCACAGCTGACAAAGCATCCAGCTATATAAAGTTACAGAGCAGTTCCTGATCATAGGCTCACCTTTGAAATAGCCTATTTTGTGGATGGTGGCTATGAAAGCATGCACAGTAGACAGAGCACCAGGCTGACAGACAAGTCCTCGCTCTAACAACTTGGGGTCAAACTGGGTCACACAAATACCCGCTCGATCCCCCTGAAACAGACAGGGATTATTGCATGCTATGACAGTATGAACGTGTTATTTCTCTCTCATTAAAAAACAACAGAAAAAGTGACTATGCACTTAGGGTACAAAATGTGGTTTAGACAACAGTGTTCAACACAAACACTGTGAAGAATTTAACTACCAAAGCATCACTATGCATATTTAATGTATACTACAGAACATGTGTGCATCACAAGATTAATATTTCATACAAATTTCATTCTTCTATTCTTCAAAACAACATGTACATCAGAAGCAGGAGAGACAGGATCAGTGAATGTACCATTCATTACCTGAAGAATTCGATCCACTGGTTTCCGGAACATCTGCATGGATTTCACTTTCTTCTGTACCTTCATGGATGGGATTTCCACAGTCTGAAATGTTTGCACAAAACCAAGGTAAAAAATGCATGCCCTTCCTTATTCATACACACAGTGGCAGTGTCTATAATGACTACTAATCCATTTGAACTTCCCAAGTGGAAAATTAAAAAGTCTAGCACAGCAACAATCTGTACATCAAATTACCCTTCCCATGCATCCACGTGTGTACGAGTGTGCAAGTTTTTTTGGTTTCATTGTTGTTGTTTTTGTGTTGTTTGTTTGTGTGTGTGTGTGTGTGTGTGTGTGTGGTGTGTGTGTGTGTGTGTGTGTGTGTGTGTGTGTGTGTGTGTGTGTGTGTGTGTGTGTGTGTGTGTGTGTGTGTGTGTGTGTGTGTGTGTGTGTGTGTGTGTGTGTGTGTGTGTGTGTGTGTGTGTGTGTGTGTGTGTGTGTAGTGTGTGTGTGTGTGGTGTGTGTGGTGCATGTGCATTGTGTGTGTGTGTGTGCATGCAGTGTGTGTCTGTGTGATTGCATGTGCATGTGTGTGTGCATCGGGTGTCTGTGGGCATGTGCAATGCATGACATGTGTGCATGTGTACCATCATGCACATATTCATGATATATATATATATATATATATATATATAATATGTGCTTGCAAAAAGTTTGCATATATAATTTTATATTCTTCCTTACAAACCCTCCTTACATTTTGGGGTATGGGGGCGGGGGGGGTGGGGGAGGGAATCTCGTGCAGAGAAAGAAGAGAGTGCAACCTTTATCACCCATCACCCCCCCCCCCCCCCCCCCCCCCACCCTCTGCCCATCCCCAATTTCACTTTCTGTTACTTCTGTACATGTCAGAACCTCACTACACCTTCTCTGTTCTGCATGACCTTGAACTTACATCATTGACAGCGACACTGCCACTGATCGTTGTGCCTGTGAGTACTGTCCCCTGGCCACGAAGCGAGAAGCAGTGGTCGACAGAGAAAATGAAGGGTCCATCCGGGTTACGCTTCGGAAGGTAGGTGTGTTTCTGTAGCTCTGTGATCAGGTCATTCATACCTTCTGCCTCCAGATCACCTGCCTGCAATAGTGGAAAGGTCAGCTTACAGGCTGGTATGCTCACAGGTGATTTTACACAAACTAAGGCAGTTTTATTATTTAATGTTTTAATGTGTTAGCTTAATTTATTTATTTTACAAATATTTTTGTTTTATTGCTGATAACTTTTCCATCTCAATGTACATTACGTGTCTTATACTATGCCTGTTCAGCGCTTTGAGTTGCAGGGTAGGTGCTTTACAAATTTCCATTATTATTACATGTAAGCACACTTGTCCATAGCTGCGATTACAAGTAAGGTATGACAACAGGTATGTGTTTCTATAAGCAGGTATCATCATAGGAAGGTGTACTCAATGGCAGCGACTTTTACATAATTATATGTGTTTAGAAATAGGCGTTTCTACACAAAGGTATTGTTACAGATAGGGGTGCTCACTGGTAGCTACACTTACAACTGTGTCGTGTGTTTACAAGCAGGTGTTTATAGAATCAGCATACACTAAGGCAGTGTTACAGGTAGGCATTTAATAATATATTAGCAATAGTACCTACAGGTAGGTGTGTTTCACACAGGTGATTTTCCTGCATTTACAGGCATCGTTTTGGGTTGTTGTGCTTACTGATTTGTTCATGGCTGTACTTACAGGTGGTAATGTTTTTGAGACAGGTGTTTCTGCATGTACTATGTAGGATTTGTTATGTTGTTTATTGTTTTATATAGTGCTATTCTCCGCTCTCAAGCAGACTCACTGTGCTCATGTGTGATTCTACATGAATGACTAGCTTTTTATAGCGTGTTTTTGAATATCCACTAAAGTGGTGTACTCACAGCGCTGATATGGCTGGTACCACGTGAAACTGCTACCATCTCGGCATGTTCTGTGTACACCATACACCCATGCGCCATGTCACTTCATACAAAGCTACATACATAAGGTGCGTGCGTGTTTAGCTGTAACCTGCCACCTGCACTTTTGGCAGAATGACTGGGATCTTGTACGTAGCTACTGTGGTAACACAGGGGTGGAACAGATACCGAAATAAGAGTCAGCACAGAAAGTTGACACTGGAGAAGAAAATCATGCCACCACTCCTGCTGGACTCGAACCCATGACCTTTCAATCATGAGTCCAGCACTCTAACCACTAAGCCATCCCCACTCCCTAATGGTTAATCAGCGGAAGCTGTGTCCTTACGGGCATGTGGTTTATCTACACAGTCTTCTATTTATAAGCTATGACTTTGCCCCTCACAGCTAATGAAACATCAAAATGGCTCTCATCGCTGCCTATGTCAATGCACGAATCATTCTGGTGGTGACAATGCATTGTTAGTATAGCTCCCCTCCCTCCCCCCTCCCTCCCCAGGTAAGGCAACTGAAATTTCCCACAAAGGACAATGAAGTACAAAAAATATATATCAAAAAATAAAATAAAAAGGAGGGCGGGAGGGGGGGGGGGGGGGGGGAGGGTTGCATATATAAAAAAAAGGGGGGAGACAAACCTCTGGACCCCCTGGCTTTGCTGCCACAGCTACAATAGGGCAGTCCTTGAACTGAGTGGTCTCCAGAGTCTTCCACAGTCTCTTCTTCATCTGCACATCAGTGGAGGCTGTATTATTATGACGCCATCACACTATCAGTCTGGCACTGGTAAACTAACTACCAATGCCTGGGTATCTCCAACAGATTTCCTTAACCATTCATGCACACATGCACACATGCATACACACACACACACACACACACACACACACACACACACACACACACACACACACACCTACACAAATGCTTGTTTATATAATTATATATATATGTATATATGTGAACACACATTGCATGCAGACTCTCTCTTTCCTTTTTACACACACATGCACACATGCATGCATGCACACACACACACTCACTCACACACACACACACACACACACACACACACACACACACACACACACACACACACAACACACAACACACACACACACACACACACACACACACACACACACACACCATTTCACTAAACTGATGTAAGACTTAAAAGAAACTATCAAGGTAAACACTGATTGTCATTCAATAGTTAATGTCATACAATATACATGCTGTAAGTCGTAAGTACTCCCAATGTTCAAAATGCAGTCAAAAATGTGACAACTGCCGAACAGAAATAAATTACAGTTGCAAAACAAAACTAAGCAATAAAGCACAAAATGTGTCTTTATTTTTCTTTTACTGTATCCTTTGAAAATTGCAGGCATCTAAACCTTATTTTCAAAAAGGTTAGAAACATGCAGTATACTTTCAACTGCAAACAATCCCCATTTTTAACAGATTCAGTTCAATAGGAACATACCTTATCAACTGATATTTCATTAACAGAACTTATCAACATATGTTCCATCATTAGTATCAACAGACTTTATCCAAAAAAAAGATCAGGTTCACACTGTATCCAAAAGAATTATCAACAATTTTGCCAACAGACTTTACCGAAGAAATGATCAGGTTCATATTTTATCCACAAAAATATATCAACAATTTTATCAACCTACTTTATCAATCGCTGCTTGACGCTTGTCAGGTGAGATGAGGTCTGTCTTGTTGAGGACGACGACCATGGACTGGCAGGTGATCTGACCGATCACCAGACACTCCGCCGTCTGCGTCTGCATTCCTTTAACAATGTCTACCACCAGTAGCATCAGGTCAATGATCTGTGCCCCTGCAATCAACCAACCAAGTAAGTTAGTTGGTTTGGTCATGGATTTTAACAGGTGTATCCTGTCAACGACACAGGGTCACCTCAAGTTTGTTTGTTCACGGATTTTAGCAGGTGTATTCTGTCAGCCACACAGGATCACCTCAAGTTTGTTTGTTCATGGATTTTAACAGGTGTACCCTGTCAATTGCACAGGGTCACCTAAGTCAGTTTGTTCATGGACTTTAAAAGATGTATCCTGTTAACCACACAGGGTCACCTCAAGTTTGTTCATGGATTTTAAAAGGTGCATCCTGTCAGCCATGTAGGGTCACCTCAAGTTTGTTCATGGATTTAACAGGTGTGTCCTGTCAACCACATGGGATCACCTCAACTTTGTTTGTTCATGGATTTTAACCATGTGTATTTTGTGAACCACACAGGGTCAACTCAAGTTCATTGCAGGGCAGGTCCACATGTTTCAACCCACAGTCAAGTCAGTTTTTTTTCTCTCCAAACTCCAAGCTCTCATTTACGACATCCTTCCTCCAGCCACTGCCATATTTTAATGAATAGTTAATTACACTGCAGGTCTTGAAAAACTGTCAGCTAACAGACATTTTTTTGTTGGTGTTGAAATGGCAGTAAGTTTGTAACAGACAATTCAAATTATATTAGGAGTTGCTTTCAAAACCGCCCACTTTGCTGATGCCAGCACAAATAAAACCAAAATTGTTTGAATGAAGATGGAACTTTTTTCTTTTTTTACCTGGGGTGGACATGCAGAGTTTGGAGGAAGGTGCCAGAAAGCGATACTTGGAGAGTGGTTTCCTTCATGTCAGAGTAGATCATATCCCCCAGATTAGGGGTGGGAATAGTTCAGTGGTCAAGAGCCAGGCTCCTGATCCAAAGGTCTGGGTTCAATCCTCAGCAGGGGTCAACTTTCTGAACTGAACTGACTCAAGATTGGTCTTATTTCAGTATCCATTCCACCCCCATGTTACCACAGACATTCTGCCAAAACTTTAGACAGGCAGGTTATAGCCAAACATGCATACACCCTCTCAGTGTGAACTTAAACTTCTAGTTCTAATTATAATAATAATAATGGATAACTTTTGTAGAGCGCTATTCTCTGGTGTACACAAACTCACTGTGCTTTCATAGTTCTAGATCTATATATATTAACAGAAACTTTTAGTGTTAATAACACCCAAGGACTTCCTCAGAATGGACCGTTAGCAGAAAAATGACAAGACAGAAATTGTCAGAGGTTTCGGCATAAGAAAACGAGAGAGGAGACAGGAAAGGGGAATGAAATGACAGCCCTGAGATTCCAGACAGGAGAGAGGCATCAGACTGTATCCTCGGCCTCCCTTCCGTGTATGAAAAGTTTGGGGCAGAGGTGGAGATCAAATAATGCAAACATTCCAAATGAAGATCAGAAAGGTTGCCACCTCCAATGATAGTCCTGATGAGAGAGGCATGCCCAGGGCAGTCGACCAGCGTGTACTGCACGCTGTCACAGCCCCCAAATTCGCCCCTCCGCTCCTCAGCAACACACACAGTGAAAGACGAGAAGCCCAGATCCAGGGTTATCCCCCGCTCCTTGCTCTGCGGATTTTTATCGAAGGCTGCAGTGCTGGCTGTCGTGCTCAGGGCTTTGCACAGACTCGTCTTGCCACTGTCAACATGACCCAGCACACCGATGTTAAAGTTTAGCGTTCCTGGCGGCATGACTGTGCAGACTCGACGCGCTCGTTCAACTGTGTGGTGCGTTGTGTGTTCTGCAACATGAACCTAAATAGACTCCCCAAGAAAAGAATTTTGTTAGCGGGGACAATCCAAACGTCTTACTTTCGTTTTCACTAATCGGCCTTATACAACATTATGATTGAAAAGAATGAAGTGAAACCAAATTTTCTTCGTTAGCTATTTGTTATAATGTTCCTCGTTCCATCTGATTAGCTTTTTAAGAGAATAATGAACCAAAACAAATGTAATTCGAATTGCGACTTTAAATTCCAAGAAGAAAAAAAACAAAAACGCGAATGGAGTCGCCTCCCCTGAGTCTGATGTCACCGAGCATGTGAAGCGAGCGCCAGTTCTACGATTTCTCGACACCTTTCTCGATTTCACACCAACAGCAACAACAACCAGTGTGTTGGCTGACTTCGTGTAGCACACAAGGCTGTTGACAATGGCGCCGAAGAATCTTCTTATCGCTCTGATCGTCGTCTTGAGTGTGCGAAGCGGGGATCTGGAAGTGACCTACTCCGCGACATCGGAGGAACAGAACGACTCGTCGATCGATGCGTTGGTCATGATGCGAAGTGGTAAGGTGCACGCAAAAAGCACAGCCATAATTTTGTCTAGTCCAGCAGGTGCTGGGTTTAATAATAGACGCTGCCGCTGCAGGTCGGAAGGTCGGGTTATTTTAAACACCGTCTGCGATAAAAGAATGCTAGGAGTAGGAGAAACTGTAGTCTACGGGCAAACCGAGGGTTTTTGTGGGTTTTTGTTGTTTGTTTTTTGGAGGGGGGAGGCGGGGTGGGAATATGACTTTTAGATTCTCAGGAATATTGATCGCGAACAGGTGTAATCCAATTTCTGCCGTGTAGAACATGACTAGTTGTGGCAAGAGAATTCTTCCGATGTTAACTGTGATTCTATCAAAACTGTTGACCATTTTATTTCTGTGGCATTTATAATCACAGGAGAGAGAGAAAAAACAAAAAAACAATTTGACATATCAATCATATCAATGCAAATTCACCTGAAGTAGGGGTCACGTTTTCTGCTGCTAGTCCCACGCAGAAATTGAGATTATAGTTTATACCACTATGAATATGATGCAAAAAGACACTGAAAAGTGAATTCCATCTTGCTATTTTTTCATGTCATGTAATGATGTAGTGTATAATTTAGCTTAATACTCACTTAATACTATTGAAAGTGCATTTATTTCATACATTAATTGTAATTACACCCAAACTGTGTGATTTTGTTTCTGGTCAAAGTGCTGTTGTTGTTACTTGTAAGATTTTCACCCTTATAAGTTATATAACCGTAATGGTTGACTGGGCATAAAACACCAAGTTACTAACTTGTAAGATTTAGCATTTGTTTTATGTGGGCAGTGTTACTGTTATTAGTCTTAGACTGTGTATGTTTGTGCTAGAAATAAGACATCATCACATGTTGGTATTGTTCACAGTCTGAACATGTTATTTGATTTGTCTATCACTGTCAGTGTCACATGGCACATGCACACACACACAACACACACACACACACACACACACACACACACACACACACACACACACATGCTTCCTTTGTCTCTATTTTTCACTTGCCCTTATGGGAATAGAACCATGCACCCTCCAACACTGATGATAAATTTGCTTGGTCAGACCTGTCACATTTCAGGATTCTTAGCCTGTTTAATGTACACTCTGCTAGGCTACCTTGGTCAGAAGTTTCCTCTGTGTGTATACATATGTGTGTGTGTGGCGTGCACATGCATGCATGTGTGTGTGTGAGTGCACTGCACATGTGCAACTGAGTGAGAGTGTGTGTGTTTGTGCACGTGCATGCATGCATGTAACCATGTTGTAATTTCAGTGTATTTGGACTCATTGACAATCAGAACAAATATATTTATAAGCTATTGTATTGTGATGTTTGGGTTGGTGTATAATGGATGTGTTTTTGTGGGTGTAGCCATGGTGTATAATGATATTATGATTGAACCAACACCCCAACAAATTAAATACAAATATTCTTTGTGCTTGTTATGTGCCAAACATTTTATTCTTGTTACTTGTACTTGTACATTTGTACAAACATTCCTAAAAAACATTTTTTTTTCCTTCCTCAGACTTGTAATTATATGGCATATATTGTAATGATAATTTGATACTAATACTTTCATTTCTGATGCACTCTTGTCTCATTATCCTTATGAAATCATATTTTATGGAATCTTAAGTGATGATTGATGGCTTTAATTTGTTCCGTGCCCATCACTTTTTTTCTTCTTTTTTTCTCCCTATTTGACTCTTAATGTTTTATTTACCCTAATAACAAAAATTCCATGTTTCAGCTAAAGTTGTTCTTCACCCACCAAAAAACATCACCTTTTTCCTGGTCACCTCCAATGAGGCGGTGATTGGCTGGCTGCCTCCAGAAGTCTACAAGATGCATGATGTCAACACTACACTAATCGACCCGCCGTTCAATGAAACAATGATTTGGTTGAACCACACATACCCACAATGGGTACCAAGCAGGGATAGCACTGGGTCCAAACCAGTACCCACTGAGAATTCCACAACAAACGAGACTGAGAATGGAACTTCCATTGACAGTGGAGTCACTGAGGCGCCGCCACTTGAAATGTCACCTCATGAACTTTGCCATTCTCTAGACTACTATGTCAACTACACTGTCAATGTCAACACCACTGAAGAGGCACTGAAGGACTACAGGCCTCATCTGATTACCATGAAGAACATTTTCAAAGCTGAAAATGCAACAGCAGACACCAAGAACACACAGATTGTGTCGTTTTCACAAGGATGTGTGCGAGAGTACCATGTGTTCTACTGGAATAACCAGTCAGGTGTGTTGTGTTTTTTTCAGTTATAGTTGCTGGTGGTTGTTGGGGTGTGTTCTTTGAGTCAAGATGCATGCAACACTGATGTGTTGCCAACAACTAAACTGTACAACCAAACTCCAAGCACTGGTTTACTAATTACATCTTTCTTCCAACCACTGCCATATTTAATTATGCCATAGGTCTCAAAAGTAAGACAGTTTTTCATTGGTGAGCACTCAAATGGTAGTATGTTTGTAACAGACAACTCAAATTATTTCAGACATTTCTTTCATATCCACCCATGTTGCTTATGCCGGCACAAATAAAACCCAAATCGTTTGAATAAGACGGAACCCTTTTTTTCCACCTGGGGCAGATGCACCACATGTTTACATGTGTGCTCGAGGCTATGCCGCCAGCACAGTCTTATTAGTACCACACACCTTTCAGCGGGTGCTGACAGCATTGGTGGACATACACACACACACACACACACACACACACACGCAATATGTACATTCTCTCTCTCTCTCTCTCTCTCTCTCTCTCTCTCTCTCTCTCTCTCTCTCTCTCTCTCTCTCTCTCTCTCTCTCTCTTCCCCCTCTCTCTCTTTCAACCCCCCCCCACCCCCCCAGTCAGTCTGAATATGACTGTTTACCTTTCCAGAAGCTACCATGGTGCAAGTGAATGCCAGTGAGCAACCTGAGGTGCACCTGACATCACTCACACCTGGAATGACATACACCATCCTCGTGGCAGCAGTCTTTGTCTCCAACAGGACACTGAACTCCTCCAGAGTCACCTTCAGCACAGCGACAGCATCAGAACCAACCATCAGTGAGTTGGAAGGGAACAGCTTGTGTGTCAGGGGCATGCAATGAACTTTACAATAATAATAACAATAACTTCTATTGTTCTATAAGTATAACCCATGAAAAAATTGCAAGCTCATGGCACTGTACAATATCACAAATACAAAGAAACAAACATAAAAATCAGTACACTGAGCGAGTACTTTGCATACGTACAACACCGCTCAAACATTTTGAAAAAAGTTCAAACTACTCATTCAGCTCTCCATCATTCAGTGTAGACCTGCAACATGCGTACAATTTATGCTGCTCAAGGCATACATACAGGTGGACATTAAGGAAAGGCAGTGAGACGAGGTGTGTCTAAGCTGAATTTTTAAAGATGACATTGACAAGGATAAGGAAAGGCAGACCTTCAGTGGCAGTGAATTCCAAACAACTGGGGCCTGGTAATAAAAGGGCCGTGCACCTGCATTCTTCAGATCAACATTGTGTGTGTGTGTGTGTTATTTAACTTAAGGGTGTGACAACTAGTATGTGTGTGAACGATATTCCATATGGGCACCATTGTCATTGTGATTGCAATGTTCTTAGTGTTTATTCACTTCATTTTATTACGCTTTTTATTCTAATTAAGCGAGTGAAACTGTATAGTGTTTAATTACATTTTTATGTACTTGTTATTATTTGTCAAAGACAGACAACTGAATTTCCTTTTTAAGGATTAATAAAGTATTATTGTATTGTATTGAACAGTCAGAAGTTTTTGAGAGGAAGAACAAAGAGACCTTGAAGTGGGTACAAGGACAGGCAGGACTTTAGGAGTGTCTGACCATGGACCACTCCGA
Source organism: Alviniconcha marisindica (assembly GCA_018857735.1). Taxonomy (NCBI): domain Eukaryota; kingdom Metazoa; phylum Mollusca; class Gastropoda; family Provannidae; genus Alviniconcha; species Alviniconcha marisindica. The sequence continues at coordinate 211,319 of JABMCL010003344.1, forward strand.
TTTGTCAATCAAAAAGGGTGGGAAAAACATCCCAGCCAATTGGCAGGTGTACATTATTATTAATGATGCTAGTCTGCCCCCTCCCCATCTCTGCTTATATATGCCATACTTCATATATTAATGAGGCTAAGTCTGCCCCCAACCCCAACCCCACCTATCCAGTCCACTTAATGAGGCTAAGTATGGCAAAAAAATCTTTTTCTCCACTCATCCAGTCCACTTAATGAGGCTAAGTCTGGCAACAAACAAAAATTCTCCACCCATCCAGTCCACTTAATAAGGCTAAGTCTGGCAAAAAAACATTTTCTCCACTTATTTGACAAACTTGATGACAGAGCTTACTATCAAAGTGGACTGGCCCATTGAATAGCATTGTGTTTATTTGTGAAGACAATGGGTAAAGATTTACGCATGTCTGTGAACTCTTTTGACGGTTGTTTATACACAGTATGAGCAGCTACATGCAGCACATGATTTTGTCGAGCAAGGCGACATACTTTAGGGTGATTATTACTTTTTATTATTTTAATTTCAGAGTGTATGTGTGATTGGCATGGGACCCTGCGAAGAAGCAAAGAGTGTGGCAAGAACATCTCCCAACCCTGCAGCTGCCGCCCAGCTTACCAAGGACAATTCTGTGAGCGGTGTGCTCCAGGATACTACCGCACAGCACCCTACTTTCCCTGCCATCGATGCCCTTGTGCCCATCATGCAACACGAGATGCTGCTTGTAAATTTGGTGAGTGCTTGGAGGTCATCCACCATACATTCTGTCTCATAGCAAATCCCCAGATATTTGGGCATTAAAAGCCCGCTGTTTTCCTGTTAAGAACCAAAATGGCAAAAGACATCTTTGCCAATGCCAGGTGGGCCTTCGACAAGTCAGCAAAGCTACATTAAGGGTGACATTCACATGATATCCTGGTTTCTGGCATTGCAGAAGAGGGGTTCCTGAAGTGTACACAGTGTGAAACAGGCTACACAGGCAACATCTGCCACATGTGCGCCTACGGCTACTACCGCCACCACAAATACTGCGTCCCATGCAACTGCAACAACAACCACAACCGATCTGTGCCCTACATGTGTGATGTTATCACTGGTGAGTAGGTTGCTTTGTGTGTGTGTGTGTGTGTGTGTGTGTGCATGTGCGTGTGTGTGTGTGTGCATGTGTAAGTGCATGTGGGGAGGTTGGGGGGTGGGGTGGGGGGAGACTGTGTATGCATTCATTAATCCCTTATCAGAAATTTGGGTTCCCATACCTGGGTAAGAGTACTAAGACCACACCAGCCAAAAAGCACCAGCAGATGTCTATCCGTGTGTGTGTTGCTTTGGTTGATTGGTTGATCGCTTTTATATAGCGCTATTCAGCTGCCAAAGGATCTTTTACATCAAAATCACATTGGCCTGATGTGACAATGTTTTTTGGCTCATCCAGAGGACTAGATGTTTAGTCCTGTTTCCACCCCACACTGCAGGACAAAGCGCAGTGAGGAGCCTGGTGTGATACTGGGTATTGTGCTCAGCAATAAAAGCCAGTAGTCTGACATGAGAAAACACATCTAGATTTTATACACCTACCTCCCATGCATTTGTTTACATAGAATATATTCTGTGTTCATGCCTTTGTTCTGTCCTGTATTCTGAGTTTATTCCTTTGTTCAGACCTTTTTTCCTTACAGCCATACATTTGTTTACGTAGAATATATTCTGTGTTCATGCCTTTGTTCTGTCCTGTATTCTGAGTTTGTCCCTTTATTCTTGTTACTTTCTTACAAAATACATTGATTGATCTAGAAATTATTCTGTGTTCATGCCTTTGTTCACTCATGATACATTCTGTGTACATTCATTTGTTCACATCTGATTTCCTTACAATCATACATTTGTTGACATAGAATACATCTCATGTTCATGCATATGTTCTGTGTTCACACCTTTGTTCACTGACATGTTCAGTGTTAATGCCTTTGTTCACAGACATGTTCAGTGTTAAATGCCTTTGTTCACAGACATGTTTTATGATTCCCTTGTTCACTGGCATGTTTTTGCTGTTGATGCCTTTGTTCAGGAGCATGTTACTGTACATACAACACGTCGGGAATGAACTGTGAAACCTGTCACTCAGGATTCATTGGTGATGCTCTTCATGCCAGAAATTGCACAGAGGAAAGTGAGTCCATTTCCATTCCCTTTCTCCATTCTCTTTCTCCAGGAAATAGAGGGTCAAGTAATCATTAGGTGTCTGTGAAAAGCAGGATATTCCGTTCTCTTGCTAGACAATACATGTTCTATGGTGGGTCTGGTTTACCAGGGCTGTGCCAGCTATAGTATAATCATTTACCTAATTTATTCTCATAGATGAAATCCAAAGAATCTAAAAGAAACCCCAATGGGCTGGCCTTGTAAAGCAATGAGCCCAAACCTTCCATTCAAAACTTGAAGAAAAATGGCACATGCCAACCTGGCTTATCATAATTATGCATAAAAGATGTGATGATGTGGCTAACCAATCAAAAGCTTTAGTCTGTTGTCATAACTAAGAGAAGTGAAGAACACAAAGTTGATTTTGAGCTGCGATTTAAACTGTGTATATTGAAAATTAATTGAGGATTGATTCTGAAGTCATAGGCAATGGAAGGTCAATTTGCCCCAAGTGAGAGCCTGTGTTAGGTGTGCAACAAGCATGTGGAAAGTTGTAGGTCTTGGCTTCCTTTGCCGTCGTTGTTCACTGTAGTCCTACAAACTGTCTTTCTTCTCATCTCATTCAGATTGGGCCATGAGTGTATTCAAGGTGTTGCCTCAGGGCGTCATTGCCGGGATCTGTGTGGGTGCAATTCTCCTCATCAGTTTCATCGTTGGCTGTTTCATCTATTGGCGGATGAGCATGCACCCTCCAAAGCGCCCATTCTGGACTGTGGAGCTGAAGAATGACCATGAGGGGGTCAACTTCAATACCGTGCCCAACGATGATTTCCAGGTACTGCATGTGTGTGGTTGGGGGTGTTGGAGTGTGGGTGTGAGTATGTGTGTGCAAGTGTGTTTAACTGTACTTGCACAGCCGCATACAAAATAATGCATTACACGTCCATGCATTAAACACACAGAGATAAATCTGTTTGTATGCACAAGTATGTTTCTACAAGAGGAGCCAACGCAATGTACAACACTGGCCAAGGAATGCTAGGTCAGAACATAGTAGTATTGAAGCAAGCATGTAAACATGTGTCCACACCAGGTACAAAAAACGTTTCACCACTATTCAAACAATTCTGGTTTTAGTTCTGCAGGTGTAAGCATTGTGAACAGCTGGAAAAGAAACACCTGATCAGTGATATACCTTGAGTTGCCTTTTACAAACTTACTGCCTTTTGATCATACCTTGAGTTGCCTTTTTCAAACTTACTACCATTTGATGACCAGCAAAAAAATGTCATTTCTCTGACAGTTTACAGAGACCAATGCCATAACCAGTTATGGCAGTGGTTGGAGGAAGGATGTCGTAAACCAATGTTTGGAGTTAGAGCAATGCGTTGCCGTTACAGGAACCAGCGTTTCTGTACATGTTTTTAGCATTTATTGTGAGATAACAAAATGTATCTTGCTCTGATGTAACCATGCTGATTGACTGGGCGTAAAACAAAGTTACTTACTTACTTACTCCCCAAAACATGCTGTGCCAAGCAGGTGGAAGAGATTGAAATAAAAACTCAAGTCATGGATTTCATTTTAAAATTTTATTTGGCACTTGGAAACCAGGCAAACATGCCTTCTTCTCTTTTTCAGGGGGAGAGAATGGGGGTTCTGTTGTGTTAAAAAAATTAACTCCCCTCCCACCCCCTCCCCCCCCCCCCCCCCCCCCCCCCCCCCCCCCCCACATTGGTTTTGTGCTGCTTGTTTTGGGGAGTAAGTAAGTAAGTAACTTTATTTTACGCCCAGTCAATCAGTATGGTTACATCAGAGCAAGATACATTTTGTTATCTCACAATAAATGCTAAAAACATGTACAGAAATGCTGGTTCCTGTAAAGCAAGATGTCATGACTAATGGCATCTGTCATCTTTTGCAGATTGTGGACCCCAAGATGGTGATGGACGACATGGAATTTTATGAACAGCAAGGAGGTGCTGCCCAGTCACACAGTGGTGGGGCGGATGGCAAAAAATACGCCCGACTGCAGGAGCATGTGTAGCCACTTCATCCATTGAGCTTCAACCACTCCTTCCCACCTTCAGCTTGTAGCACAAAATGTCAGCTTCATCTGCCGCATGGGGGGGGGGGGGGGGGAATTGGGGTTAGATGGGAGAGTTTTTTGGGGTTTTTTTATATTTTTTTTTTTCATCAGTCAAGACACTCTGCTATCAGTTGTATGCCATCAGTCTGATTGCCTGGATTGTTCAGTTGTTTGTGTTGATTAACTGTGTCACTCATGTGCACACACACAACTATCAACTGTACACCATCAGTCTGATTGCCTGGATTGTACTATTGTTTGCATTAATTAACTGTGTTCCTCATGCACACACACACACATACACACACACGCGCATACAGTAACACACGCATACATGCTTACATATGCAGAGGCATATTCACATGCACACACACACACACACACACACCACACATGCACACATAAACATATATATACATGCACACATATGCATACACTGGTGTCACTGGACCTGGAATGTCACTATAATTGGCCTCATGACATGAATATAGCTGAGGGGTTGCTGAAGTTCAGTTTCCAAATCCTCTGCTGATTTGTGTTTTGTGAACATTTGGAAGTGGACAAGGGAATTGTGTCATGCATTGTAACAATTACACTATAGATGTCAGATTGGACTGTTTGTTGTTGTTTTGTGGGGTGGGTGGGGGGGAGCTGCATGTGTGAGGTTTCTCATTGTTATTTCTTGTTTTGTTTTGTATTTGTAATGAGGTACATTTTTGCGCTCTTCGGAATGAACTGTAAAAAGGAAGGTTGCTTGCAGTTCATCAGTGTTTTCCATTTCTACAAGCATTCAGTCCCCTCTTCCTCTGCACATTCCATATTTTTGCAAAACCAGTAAGCATAGTTGCTGCATGTCTTGTTTTCTTTAGATGAAGAGATGCCATAGATCCAGCGAAAGCAAAACAGTTTGCAGTTGTGTTCATTGCTTTTCTGTGGTTAATGTATGTAATAATTAATGCTTGTAATCAACTGATTTGACATCAACATTGTTATTGGATCTGCTGATTAAGATTTGATTGTGACAAACATGAAAACTTGCTTGTAAATTGTTGCCATTTTTTCTTCCCCTTTGTGAATGATATCAGCAAGCAGATATTACACTATAGTAAATGGTGATGAAAAATGTGACATTTTTCAGTGAAGATTTTTCTGTTTAGACTCTTGAATGGGAAACTAACGGAAAACCTTTACTGTTGCCTTTCCATACACAAGTGCTTTTTTCAATGGTGAATCAGCATGCTTTAGGTACTCTGACCCAGATATAGGTTTGGGTTAGTTTCATGGCCAACCCTGCCTCCCCTTCCCCCAAAAGAAAAACACCCTAAAAGAATTTAAAATGTTGCATTTGTTATGTTTATTTGTGTACAGTCATTGTATATTTGCACAATGTAAAGCTTTATATTTGACCACACCTGTTTCACCTTTCTCTCCCATCCGTTCCATCAATTAGTAATTAAAGGCATACTGTATGTGAGCCAGAAAGTTGACAGAGTATCAGCCTATCAAAGACTGAGAGCATCAAATGCTAACAATTGTAATGTGTAATGTTTGCCACGTGACTGTCAGCAGACGCTTAACAGAGAATGTAATCAGCCTATGAGTGCTTGACAGTGTTAGACTCTCATAGGGGAAATATTCACTGCATGGATGATCTACAGTGTCAGACTCTCACAGGTGAAATGTCTGCTGTGTGAATGATGGACAGTGTCGGACTCTCACAGGTAAAACTTTTGCTGTGTAAATGATCTAGTGTCAGACTCTCACAGGTGAAATGTCTGCTGTGTGAATGATGGACAGTGTCAGACTCTCACAGGTAAAACTTTTGCTGTGTAAATGGTCTAGTGTCAGACTGTCACAGGTGAAATGTTTGCTGTGTGAATGATGTTTGACACTCACATGTGAAGTGTTTGCTGTGTGAATGATGGGCAGTGTTAAGACTTTCACAGATGAAGTGTTTGCTCTATTGAATAATCTACAGTGTCAGACTGTCACAGGTGAAATGTTTGCTATGTGAATGATCCACAGTGTCAGATTGTCACATGTGAAATTTCTGCTGTATGAATGATGGACAGTGTTTGACTCACAGGTGAAGTGTTTGCTGTGTGAATGATCAACAGTGTCAGACTCTCACAGGTGAAGTGTTTGCTGTGTGAATGATGGACAGTGTTCAACTCTCACAGGTGAAATGTTTGCTGTGTGAATGGTCTACAGTGTCAGATTGTCACAGGTGAAATTTCTGCTGTATGAATGATGGACGGTCTTCGACTCTCACCAGTGAAGTGTTTGCTGTGTGAATGATCTACAGTGTCAGATTCTCGCAGGTGAAGTGTTTGCTGTGTGAATGATCTACAGTGTCAGATTCTCACAGGTGAAGTGTTTGCTGTGTGAATGATGGACAGTGTTTGACTCTCACTGGTGAAATGTCCGCTGTGTGAATGATGGACAGTGTCAGACTGTCACAGGTGAAATGTCTGCTGTGTGAGTGATGGACAGTGTTACACTCTCACAGGTGAAGTGTTTGCTGTGTGACTGTCGTTAGTGTCAACAGACACTTTAACAGAAAGTGTAATCAGCCTATGAATGATGGACAGTGTGAGACTCTCAGTCTCACAGGTGAAATGTTTGCTGTGTGAACAGAATGTTTATGGAAGCATCAAGGTCTAATGAGAGAAATGTTTTGCCATGTGAATGGAAAGTTATGGAGAGTATTGGACTGTCAAAATTTTGCCATGCAAACAGGAAGTTAACAGAAAGTGTATGGAAAGGTTCATGCTGTAATGAGTGGAAAGTTTTGCCATGTGAACAGAAAGTTATGCAGAGTATCAGACTGTGATTCTGTGAAAATGTTGCCATGCAAACAGAAAGTAAACAGAAAGTATCAGCTTTTAAAACATTTGCCAGGTGAACAGAAAGTTTCGGAGAGTATTAGACTGTGAAAACTTTGCCATGTGACAAGAAATTTAATAATCAGCGTAAAAAAAAAAGCCATATATGAAAAGAGATTTTAAAAAAAGAGAGGATTATCCTGTGAAATGTTTGCTATGTAAACAGAAAGTTAAGAGAAGGTATGAGCCTGTAAAGGTTTGCCATGTGAACAGTTAATGGAGAGTATTAACCTGTAAAAGGTTTGCCATGTAAACAGAAAGTTGTGTGCCCATAGTGAGAGCTGTGTCCACAGGGAGAGCTGTGCCCATAGGGAGAGCTGTGCCCACAGGGAGAGCTGTGCCCACAGGGAGATCTGTGCCCACAGGAAGATCTGTGCCTATAGGGAGAGCTGTGCCCACAGGGAGAACTGTGTGAGCTGTGCCCACAGGGAGCACTGGGAGGGCTGTGCCCACAGGGAGAGCTGCAGCCACAGGGAGAATGGTGTCCACAGGGAGAACTTTGCCCACAGGGAGAGCTGTGCCCAAAGGGAGAGTTGTGCCCATAGGGAGAGCTGTGCCCACAGGGAGAGCTGTGCCCATAGGGAGAGCTGTGCACACATGCAGACTTGCACCAGTAAGTAGAACTTTACCCAGTGACAGAGCTGTGCCCATATATTTGCATGCTTTTAGCCTTTGCCGCTTGGAGTTACTGGTAGGATTGGTTTCAGTTCATGTAGTGATGCAGTTTAGTTCATGTGATGGCTTTTCATTTTGAAACTGTGTGGAATCACTTGATACTAGGGTGGAATTGGTTGATTTCATGCAGATGCTATGGTAGAATTGGTTGATTTCAGGCAGTTGCTATGGTGGAATTGGTTGATTTCATGCAGATGCTATGGTGGAATTGGTTGATTTCATGCAAATGCTGTGGTGAAACTAGTTGCTTGCATTTACATGCATTGGTGGATTCAGTTTGCATTTCCATGCCAGAAGTACTGCAATTAAAAATGTTTTGTATTTCTTTTAATGACATTTTTTTCTTTGCATAATTGATTAATGTGATTCCATTGTACATAGCCTAGGAGACAATGTGATTTTATCATGTGCACAGCCTTTTTAAAAAGCAAAATCTGTTCCTTGTATAAGCTTGTAAAGGTCCAAATTGCAATTTGTACAAATATATATAATAATTTTTATCAATTTTTCTGCTTAAGAAAGAGATCTGTGCAGACTCCACATATTTTTGTGTGACTTAAATCATGTTCTATGATGACATAATTGTTACCATGTATTTTGTGTGTGTATTGTAAAATTAGATCTCTACATTTTTTTTAAATATCTTCTGATAGCACTTTAATGAAACCAGCCTTCACAGATTTGAATCCCTGTCAGTCTGTGTCTTTGACATGACTGAAGAGAGCATGTGTGGCAGGAGTGTCCAAATGACGTCATGAACCAACATGGCTGTACCATGAGAAACTCAGATTCACAGCAAAAAAGTGTTTCTGTAACAAACTGTGGATAGAACAGTCACACAAACTGACAAAGTGTTTCTGTAACAAACTGTGGATAGAACACTCACACAAACTGACAAAATGTTTCTGTAACAAACTATGGATAGAACACTCACACAAACTGACAAAGTGTTTCTGTAACAAACTATGGATAGAACACTCACACAAACTGACAAAGTGTTTCTGTAACAAACTGTAGATAGAACACTCACATAAACTGACAGTGTTTCTGTAACAAACTGTGGATAGAACACTCACACAAACTGACAAAGTGTTTCTGTAACAAACTGTGAATAGAACAGTCACACAAACTGACAAAGTGTTTCTGTAACAAACTGTGGATAGAACAGTCACACAAACTGACAAAGTGTTTCTGTAACAAACTGTGGATAGAACGTCACACAAACTGACAAAGTGTTTCTGTAACAAACTGTGGATAGAACAGTCACACAAACTGACAAAGTGTTTCTGTAACAAACTGTGGATAGAACAGTCACACAAACTGACAAAGTGTTTCTGTAACAAACTATGGATAGAACAGTCACACAAACTGACAAAGTGTTTCTGTAACAAACTATGGATAGAACAGTCACACAAACTGACAAAGTGTTTCTGTAACAAACTATGGATAGAACAGTCACACAAACTGACAAAGTGTTTCTGTAACAAACTGTAGATAGAATATTCACACAAACTGACAAAGTGTTTCTGTAACAAACTGTGGATAGAACACTCACACAAACTGACAAAGTGTTTCTGTAACAAACTATGGATAGAACAGTCATACAACTGACAAAGTGTTTCTGTAACAAACTGTGGATAGAATAGTCACACAAAGTGTTTCTGTAGCAAAATATTGATAGAACAGTCACACAGAATGTTTCTGTAACAAACTATGGATAGAACAGTCACACAAAGTGTTTCTGTAGCAAAATATGGATAGAACAGTCACACAAAGTGTTTCTGTAACAAAATATGTATAGAACAGTTACACAAAGTGTTTCTCTAGCAAAATAGGAATAGAACACTCACACATAGTGTTTCTCTAGCAAAATATGGATAGAACAGTCATAAAGTGTTTCTGTAGCAAAATATTGATAGAACAATCACACAAAGTGTTTCTCTAGCAAAATAGGGATAGAACATTCACACAAAGTGTTCCTGTAACAAAATATGGATAGAACAGTGACACAAAATCTGCCAGTGGCACAATAGTACTTGCACATTTTTTACTTTTTCCTGACCCATGTGTATGATAAGCAAATAAAGGTAAAAGGCCCTGATCCCAGTTTGCTACAGAGACCATAACTCTGGTTCTCTTTCCACATGCACCAGTCAACCTCTGTAATAGCAATGTAACACGCGGGACGCCAAAAACTCAAACCTGATCAGACATCACGTGACACCGCCTTCTCCATTTTGGGTTCAAAGTTCAGGATGATTATAGATGCCAGTGACCCTTCTTCCCACTCAAGATTTTCTTGTCTCCTCTTCACTGTCTGTGTTGATTATGATGCATCTTGATGCATGAACCCAGATTTTCTTAAACAATTTGTGGTGGGACACCATCAGTCCATGCAAGTGTTCATTTTTTTACTCCTCAGTAGTAAGCTCTGTTAGTAACAGCAGCAGTAACAACAGCATCAGAGCTGCCATTTTTATATGATGTTTAGACTGCTTAGAGGTAAACTTGGAAAAATGAGTATGTAACTTTAACTTTTCAGTGTTGTCATCGTATGAAGATAAATGTGATTATGGGGTGATTTCCTGATCATCCTTATGGGTACAGGCCACTTTGTATTTTCGCCTTGTGTCCCCTTTAAGTAGTCAGAGCCAGTAGGTTCAGACAAAGTGAACTTGTGACCTTTGTTAGAGGCTTTGTTCCCATCGAAGAGCAGGACTTTTTCATCTCTAAGTTGTATGTGATACCTATATTCTGACTGAATGTGAAGTCTCTCTCTCTCTCTCTCTCTCTCTCTCTCTCTCTCTCTCTCTCTCTCTCTCTCTCTCTCTCTCTCTCTCTCTCTCTCTCTCTTTCAGGTAAAGATCCTTTCAGTAGTACCTTGTGCGCATGTATGTGTGTATGAGTGACTCAGTGTGTATATAAATGCTTTGTCTGATTTTTGTACATGTATATTCTCCTATTGCTCTGCCTCCAATCATGTTCTTTACAATGTAAATGCTCAGAGCTTTTTAAGAATTTGTGCTTTAAAGTTTAAAGATGATCGTTATTACTATTATTATTAATAGTTTCAAAATGTCATAATTCATTGTCATGTGTAATGTTTTCTGGAAGATAAACATACTTCTTTACAATGAGTAGTAATTAACAAGGTAATAATTTTCATGTTACACCGAGAACCCTTTGATAGCAGGCTTCAAGGTTTCTAACCTTGCAGTGCTGTAAACTAATTTAAAAAGATAGATATTATAAATGTGTTCATCAGTGTAATTATTGTCATTATATGTATGCTTCATAATGCATTATCTTTTGTATTTCATCAGTGTCCTTTTTGCCCCCACCCCCACCCCTCCCCCACCCTCAAGTATGGTACACAAATGGATTTTACTTACAGAGGTCTTTTTTGTTTTGTTTGTATGTTTGTTCCATTATTTGTTTTATTTGGTATTTCACTTTACATCAAAGAGGGCAGGGGAAGAAGGAAAGGTTGTGATTATGATTTGCAGATTGAATAACAGGCTTTTAGTTCTGCGAGAAAGTCGTGAGAAAATGGTTCTAATAACTTTTGTGTACTTTTCCACCAACAAATGTTTGCTGTGAGTGCATATGTTGAAGTAACTTGTTGCTACATCTGTGTGACAGAGCCAAAGATGTTTTCTTACCCTTTTTAAGTATGCACTGGCTCTGCTCCTAAATACTTCTCAGATCTTCTTCAAATTTACACACCATCCTGCTCCGATCGATCTTCTTTTGATACAAGATTATTTAAAGTGAACAGGAAACAGCATGGTTTCCACAGTTTCTCTTGCATTTGGAACAAACTACCGTACTCTGTCTGACAGTGTACAACCCTTTCTTCTTTCAAAAGCAATCTCAAAAGCTACTTTTTTCTGACAACGTTCCTCATAATTCAGCTGTTGAAATTCTGTCTGACAATTGTCTTTTTTCTTTTCTGTAACCATGAAACTTTTCTGTAACTTTTCTTTCTTTCAGCTCCAAAAATTAATTGTACTTTATTTTTTTGCTTCTTCTCCCCCCCCCCCCCCCCCCCCCCCCCCTGCATACACACATACAGAGTATATATTTGTATAGTCTTGAGTGTATGGGATTTCTGTTTGTGTGCTTTCAGTGCTTTCCTTGTTTCATCAAAGATGTGATCTGCTGCTCATTCATGTAGAGCAATATTTTAAAAGCTTATAATATTTTGCAATTAATTTTTTTCCTATCTGATCTCAGATTTTTTTAATTTTTTTTTCTTCTCGTTACTAGATTTCTGTTCTGTGTTATAGTTTCTTCAGTGGGTTATGCCATTTATACTTGTAATGCAAGTCATCTGACCAGTTTTTACCCAACAGCTGTTTCCCTCTGTTCATTTGCCGCAGCCAGTGGTAGAGTTCACACGGAAATTGTGGTTTCCCCCAAGGCCTGGGCTGTCAAAATTGATTCCCACTGTTTTAATTCTGGAGCAGGTCAGAATATAGCCTTGTACGCTTCTCTTGCTGACATTGAGTAACAGCCTTGTACCTGCTGAGTGGATGTGTGTTGTTTCGAATAAAAGCCCCATGTGTTGGCAAAAGTGAGCCAGTTTGGCCTAGTTGTAAGGCGTTAGGCTGGTAAGCAGAAGGACCTTGGTTCAATTCTGTTTTGGCGCTTTCCTCACTTCAAATATTGTGGTCTGTGGACATTGTCTTGTGGCTGTCCCTCACAATTAATGAAACATTAGAATGGCTCTCACCACTGCCCGTCTTAATGCAGGAGTCATTCTGGTGGTGACAGTGTGGTGTTAGGTGTAGTCTACCCCTTCCCCCACCTCCTGGGATCTCGGTCTCTGCCAGTACTTCTTCAGGGTCAACTTTCTGTGAAACAAGTTTAACCAAACCAAAGCTTGGCAAAATGCTTTTGTTGTTATTGTTGCAGAAATAAATGTCAACAACAGAAAGAGTTACTGTATTTTGGTCAGTTGGTTTTACGTCCACAGAAAGGTGATGGGGAGGAGGGGTGTGGGGGGTAATAACTTGATTGTAATAACTGTCAAATAGTAAACATGTTAGAAAATAATAGAAAATGTATACACCTTTTCATTTAACAACTTTTTCTTCAGCCATGGAAACATTTATATTGTTTCCTGTCCGTCCTTGTGTGCTTGTTGCATGCATGCAGGTTGATTTCACCTGTTGATTTGCTGGCTACTTTGCCTTGTTAGATCTGCATTTGAACTGAGTTTCTAGATCTGACATGGGTATAATTTTACACATGAGAAGAGTTTAAAATGTGTAGGGATACATGTGTATATGATACTGTTGATAGTGTTTGCTGATCCTGAGGTAACCATGCGTGGTTGACAGGACAGTCAAATCCAGTTACTAACGTTGCTTGTTGATTTTTGGTATGTGTTATGCAATTTAAGCTGTTGGTGTGGTTTTATTTGGTGTGGGGGCTTTTCTTTTTTTCTTTCTTTTAAACTTTTTTATTCCTTTTCTTTCTTTCTTTCCTTCTTTTTTAAATTCTTCATCTTAGATATTATGCAATTTTGCATGTTCTTTTAAAATTTATTGATGAAAATTTTATTTTTATTTTTGAATTTACAATGTTTTTAGCCTCATATTGGAAAGTTAGATGGAAGTGTTGATGACACCAGCATCTCCTAGTTTTATGTGAACTGTTAATGAGATCTGCATTTGCAACTTTACTTGTGCCACCTGATACAACTTATTTACAAGCAAAGTGGTTGACTTGGGTAAAATCAGTTATCTGTTACTATTCTGTATGTCATCTTTTTTCTTCTTCATTGTTAATTTTTCTTCTTCTCAATCTTCCTCCTCTTCTTCTTCATCTCACATCTTGACATGAGCCTGTGCTGTGAACTGGACATTAAAATCCAATTACTAACTAATTAACTCTTTCTTTGATTACTATTTTGAATCATCAGGAGTTAATTTTTCATGTTTGTTTATGACTGTTGATTGCCATGGGCAGATTGCATTGTACCTGTATGGAAATCTGTTGGTGTGTTGTTAGTGTGGAAAAACTCAAAGTTGATCAGAAAGTGAATGTGCCTGAGGACTTAATTTAGTTTTTCTTGTTTCTTTTTTTTCCTTCCCATTTTTCTTTGTTCTTTTTCATTCAGCTTAATTGTGATGAGGCTGCAGAGTTGTATCCCCTAGTTTTATAGTTGTGCTGACAGACATCATAATCTCCTGCAGTTTTAACAGCTCCTGCATAAAAGCAGAACAAAGTCTTGGTATTACTGGTCGCCTGTCTCCAAACGGATTCAGTACAATCTTCTCTTGTGCGTCACAGTATAAAAACTACATGCAGAAAACCTTGCCAAATGGATTCAGTACAATCTTCTCTCATGCGTACCAGTATATGTACAAAACCTCGTCACAATATCTAGAGACCGGAACTTGTTTCCCCATGCAATCCACCTCCTTGTCTCCACTCGGCACTCCTCTTTCCAGTATATATAGACTGAACATCTCCAGATTTGGTGAGAATTACACAAACAGAAAGCTCTTAGATGCAAGGTCATTGCACAGTTTGAGCCGTCTTGAACAGGCTGCCAGGTACGCTTCACAACACAAATACATAGTGGGTTTTATTGGCGGCAGCTGAAATCACATTTATTTTCAGCTCCTTGCATGTGTGTTTGTAGTTTCACCCAGAGCAGTTTGTTCAGGCATTTATAATAATAAATAATAAAAATATTGGAAGTTTCCGCCTACCCCACAGCTCAAAGCGTTGAACAAACATACTAAACATATTGTTTAGTGTGCTTAGACTCTCTCTCTCTCTCTCTCTCTCTCTCTCTCTCTCTCTCTCTCTCTCTCAAATTGAAATTTAAAAAAACAGTGAAGCTGTTTGAAACAAAATCATTGATTTAAAGTTTGTTTTGATCTCTTCCTCCTGTGGGGCATGGCAGGCTTGAAAGGAGGTCAGTGCCTTTAGACCGAAAGTTAAAGGTGTTTGTTTTGCGTGGTTTCCGTTCTATACAAAAAGTTTAAACAAATTTGTTTTGCCAGATTATTGCTCTCTCTCTCTCTCTCTCTCTCTCTCTCTCTCTCTCTCTCTCTCTCTCTCTCTCTCTCTCTCTCTCTCTCTCTCTCTCTCTCTCTCTCTCTCCCACACACACACACACACACACACACACACACACACACACACACACACACACATGTTTAATGATGCCGTGTGATTTTGATTATAATGATCATGGTGATATGTGACTAATGAGTAATGGTTATGATGAACTGTTGCAAATGATCATGTTGATCTGTGACTGGTCATCTTGATGTACATACATATGCATGTCCTTGGTGGGCTAAGGTAATTTACCTGTTTGTGCCCAATCCATTTATTTTATTTTATTTAAGTACACTCGAATACCCTGATGCAAAAAGCCTTCCAGCCCATGCAAATGGCGACCACCTCAATCCAAAACACAGCAGTGGAAAATACTGAACAGTTTCTTTTTTGTATAAAGGAAGTCCCACTTGTTAGGCTGCGATTCAGAGCTCAGGAGCTGTGTGAAAGTCGAGGTGGCCGCCCTGGGCGTCTCGTCCCAGGACTGTGGGACACGTACTCCGAGCCACACTCCGAGCATCGCTTTCCGGCACCTTCCTCCAAACTCTGCCAGTAAAGAGGCACTCCTTATCCCCGCGCAGCTGTCAACCGACGCTGTCAGCGCTCTACGACCGTGCAATCAAAATAGCGCCCAAGCACGCACGTAAACATTAGGTGCGTCCGCCCAGGCTATAAAAAAGAGAGTTCCATCTCGATTCGAACGAAAACCATGGTTCAGGAGCTGTGTGAGAGTCGAGGTGGACGTCCTGGACTGTCCGTCCTAACGAGCCTTCTGGTTTCCGTGGACGTAAAGATTTATTGCACCGTGCTTCGGCATTGGTCACAACTTGTCCCTAATATGTCAACTGACATCTGAGGGCATAAAGCATCACTTCATCATCATCATCGATTCGAACGACTTTGTGTTTTTATTTGTGATGGCGTAAGCAACGTGGGCGGTTATAAAAGAAACGCCTGACATAACTTTGAGTTGTCTGTTACAAACTTGCTGCCATTTGAGCGCCAACGAAATACGAACCGTTAGCAGCCAGTTTTTCGAGACCTGTGGCGTAATGAACAGAGGCAGTGGTTGGAGAAAGGATGTCGTAAACCAGCGCTTGGAGTCAAACTTCTTCCAAGGAAGGTGCCAGAAAGCGATGCTCGGAGTGTGGCTTGGAGTTTGGCTCCGAGCCTCGCTCTCAGGCTCATTTCCTTGGAGAAGGATCGTAACCAGGTCTTGGAGTTTGCATATGGGGTTAAATTGCAGCGTCAGTCGCGTTACGCAAAGACCGGTGGTTGTCCGCACACAATGGTGAAAGGCCTTTTGCCAACGAAACCAGTCAACTGTTTGCTTCGCTGGGTTGGATTTCATTGTTTTGGACAGTGCAGTGCACTTTGTGAAAATATCACGAGGATGACTATAATTTGTACAGAGCACTTATCAGATAATTACAAACTGTTTTACCTTTCCTGCGCTTCGAGTGCTTTTGTCAATCTCCTGCTTGCGTTCTTACACAGACTGACTTCAAAGACTGCCGACTTTGCGGATTCTGTCACCTCTCCGTCGCTATCTGAGCTGTGGACAGCTTGCAAAAAATGCACCGTCTCCGAACTTGAGGCATATGATTTAAAATGGGGAGGGGGGAGCAAAATTCCATGCTTGAAAAAAGAGCCCCCCCCAAAAAATAATAATAATTCAAAACAAGGATGACTGTTAGCATTCTAAAACGGGATCCAAACATAAGCTGTTGAAAAGAACGCTAAGTTAAATAAATGTGCCAATTTTGGGGGTAAGCCCCCTTTTCAAAGCCGTAAAACAACCGTTTAGCGTTGATAAATGGGGATAAATCATTTATCACCGCTTAGCTGTTGTTAACTGTTGCTTTGTGGCTTTGATAAAAAGGACTTGGGGTACTAGTGCGACTCAGTGCTAGATGTAACACTGCAGGCACACTTGGAGTACTAGTGCGACTCAATGCTAGATGTAACACTGCAGGCACACTTGGAGTACTAGTGCGACTCAATGCTAGATGTAACACTGCAGGCACACTTGGAGTACTAGTGCGACTCAATGCTAGATGTAACACTGCAGGCACACTTGGAGTACTAGTGCGACTCAATGCTAGATGTAACACTGCAGGCACACTTGGAGTACTAGTGCGACTCAGTGCTAGATGTAACACTGCAGGCACACTTGCAGTACTAGTGCGACTCAATGCTAGATGTAACACTGCAGGCACACTTGGAGTACTAGTGCGACTCAATGCTAGATGTAACACTGCAGGCACACTTGGAGTACTAGTGCGACTCAATGCTAGATATAACCACTGAAAGGATTCTACTGAGGGGTGGCATTGTCTTGCAGCTTGGCTTTTACACCATCTTTGACTGTGTGCTTTTTCTTTTTCTTTTCTTTTTCAATAAAGTTTTTAACTATGTCAAGCTTTAACAGGTGTGCGTTTATATGTGTGCATGTTTTGTTTCTGTGAATGAGTGCACGCCCGTGTATGTGTAGTACACTCTGTGAAATGGAGTACTGGTAATCACATACACTCGTGTACACGCACACACACACACACACACACACACACACACACACACACACACACACACACACACACACGGGTTATGTATGCACGTGCGTGCGAACATTGCCCATACACTCGTGTACATGCACACGCAATCATGCACGCACACATGTAGGTTATGTATGCACACGCGTATGCAAGCATACGCATACATAGGATATGTATGCACACACGCGTTGACACATGTATGTTTTGTATGCACGCACGCGCGAGTGCATATCAGAAGCTTTACAAACACGTGCTTCAGGGAAACAAAGGTACGTGTGTTTGTATTTGCAGCACAACGATTAGAACTGAGATATAACCATTGCATTATGCTGGTAATCTTCACGCGGTATCAACATCAGGCTCTGATCGTCTTACACCTTTCCAGCATACCAAAAACAAATTTCCTTCATTTTTAGATCGGGCAAGTCCCTTGTTTTACAAACAACGCAACGCGCGTGACGACAAAAAATCGAAACTGAATCGACACTGCTCAAGAACAGCCTTGTCAGTTTCAGACTCAATGCTCAATCAAAGTTCGCTGCGTTTGTAGCAGATGTCAGTGACCCAATGACCCTTTCCTATTCAAGATTATTCCTGTTTCCTCTTTGCTGTCTGTTTTGGTTATGATGTGTCTACGAGGATTGTAGTTTAGCTTCAGTCAAAACCTCACTAGTCCTTGTTAAGCTACTGACGAATGATAATTTAAAAACCAAAATGTACAAGGCATCATATATATATATATATATATATATATATATATATATATATATATATATATATATGAATATAGTGACAATAGCACACATTTCAAATTCCGAAGACCCGTGAGCCGGTTTGCTCAACGTCAGCGAGAGAATCGATCGTGTACGAAAACTGGGTCCGCAATATGGCTGACACTGACAGACGGAGCAGGCAATTTTTAGACAAGCGTATTGCAGACCCGCTGTGCCAGTCAAGCAAGCAAGGACTCTTCTACTTCTTTTTTCCAGGACTGATACTGAGGTGAGGAAAATGGCTCAGTCTATACAGGACCCAGGGGCCAGCCGAGGCGGTCGACACTGACACTGTTCAGACGGTGGCTATTTATAACTTCGAGTCACGAGACATTACGCAATGCTTTGTCCAGTTCAGAGCAGTGCCAAATCTTCCTACCTACCGGGACGACAGTGCACCGTTCGAAGAATCCGCACCCATTTCTGTCCTGCGGTTGTGGGGCAACCATAAACTCTGCTGACAGTAACTCCGAGGAAGACGTGACAGTATTACTTCAGTCTTCAGCCAGAACTGACGTAAGTCTCTCTCTCTCTCTCTCTCTCTCTCTCTCTGAATTGATCAGACGTTTTACTGCCTTTTTTGCTGGTTGCATGCTCATATGTCTACCTGAGTGATTTATGCATGTGTGCATCTGACGCTTTGAACACGCTATGTTTTTGTGTGGAAATTTCACTCACTCATTCATGCCTCTATGTACATAAATGATGCCTTGTAATTTTATTTTTACTCATCAGTAATTTAGCAAGGTCGACTAGTTTTTAGACAGGTTTTTGACTGAACCTAGACTACAGTCCTTGTAAAATAAAGTGTTCAAAAGAACTGGACGAAAACAAGTCGGATATATAATAATAATAATTATAAAAATGAGGATTTCTAAGGCGCCCATCTACCACACAAGGTGGCAGCACAAGGCGCTTTACAATAACACTAACCACACCCACACCCACACACACACACACACACAGCATCGAAACGAGGGGATGGGCAGGGCTGTGAAAAACAGTTTAGAAATAATTATTAAACAGGTGCGTCTTGAGTGCGGCTTTGAAAGAGGAGGTAGAATCAGAGTGGTGGAGTGTTTGAGGCAAATTGTTCCAGACAGATGGGCCAGCATAAGAAAAAGATCTTTCACCAAATGTTTTTGTGTTTACACGGGGGGTGACAAAGGTTCGTGTGTCAGATGCAGATCGTAACTGTCTTGCTGGAGTATAAGGTTGAAGGAGATCGGACAGATACTCAGGGGCTGTTCCAGAGATGGAATTGAAACAGATAGTTGAAATTTTGTATTGAATGCGATGTGTTACTGGTAGCCAATGCAGAGTTTGAAGAATAGGATGGATGTGGTCAGATTTCTTAGCTTTACATTTATATATTCAGATAAGTCCTGTATTTTTCTTCTTCTTTATTTTATATCTTTTTTAAGGTGAGATTTTAAATATCAATACATACCTGCATCTACTTACCTGTATATAATTATGTATGCAGGGGCCCTTTTTATTTTTTATTTTATTTTTATCCAGTCATTATGTAATTTCTGCAATATCACAATCAGCGGAACAACAAAAAAATTCTCTCTCTCTCTCTCTCTCTCTCTCTCTCTCTCTCTCTCTCTCTCTCTCTCTCTCTCTCTCTCTCTCTCTCTCACCCCCCTCCTCCCCCCCCCCCCCCCCCCCCCCCCCCCCCTCTCAGAAACACACGTTATATGTGTGGAATCACAGGGCTGTCATTCGATTCACCGTTCCTATTTCATCAGTTATTTTTCTACCTAGTCATGTTTCTCTTTCTGTCCCGTCATTTTTTCTGGTAACTGTCCATTCTCATGACCTTTCTCCAGAAAGTTCTCCGAAATATTTCGTTGGCAGACCTTTTGGATGGCTCTTATTGAGCAGCTAGGGGATGATAGTTTATGGGTGGTATATACAACTTGATGCCATATGGCACTGGCGTTTGCCATTATGCATTTAAGTATCATTTTTTAAATTTTGTTTTTGTCCATTCCTTTTGATATATCTTTAAAAATAAATTTAAAAAAACTTTAACTGGTATCGGTAAATCAGACGGAACCTTAGCCTTATACGTTTTTTAACAAGGGCAGTATTGAAGGGACAATAGTTCTTCGAAAATTTGTGATTGATCTTTGGGCATGCATGTTTTGTTTTGTATATGATAGGTATATGGACAGATGTAGTCAGATTTGGCTTGATAAAGGGTTTACATAGTTTTGAAATGTGCATTTGTTTGATTGTTCGGAGGTGACCCTGTGCGGTTGACCCGACGTTAAAATCCAGTTACAAACTAACTAACGCTCCTTCTCTCTGTGTATTCCGCATAAGACTAGACAGATGGATATGCATGCTTTCTAGTGACAGTAAGTGGTCTTCAAAATCAACTAAATCAGCTCAGTAGAAAGCGTGATCAATTTACGTGAAGATCAACATTCAGGAAAGAAGGATAATGGCGTGAAAGGTGGACACCGTGGCAAAAATGAGGTGTGGTGTTTAAGAGGCCAAATACGAAACATTGTGAACAGTTGCATTCATAGTTCAGGAGCTGTGTGAGAGTCGAGGTGGCCGTCCTGAGCTGTCCGTCCTAACGAGCCTTCTGGTTTCCGTGGACGTAAAGCTATATTGAACCATGCTTCGGCATTGGTCACAGCTTGTCCCTAATATGTCAACTAACATCTGAGGACATTAAGCAACACTACCTACCTACCTACAGTTGCATTGACCTGCGGTACCTTTACCACTACGTTAAACACACACACACACACACGCACGCACGCACGCACGCACACACACACACACACACACACTTTGTATTTTAACGTCCTGTCAACCGTATAGGATCTCCTCAGGTCGGAGAGAGAGAGAGAGCCAAGTGTGTGTGTGAGAGAGAGAGAGAGTGGGGGGGACTGGTTTTTGACGCATGAAGGCTCAGTCCTAAAAGCTATATAATCCGGGCGAAGAGAAGGGGAGAGATATATACTGCAAGTGCCTGTGTGTCACGAGATTGGTACGTTTTGGCGAAGGGCCAATTTCCTGGTTTGAGACGCCAGTCGGTGTCAGGTTTCGATTCGACGCTGACTACACTAATACTGGAGTGAACTAGAGACCTGTCGCTAGAGCCAACGGGAACGTTGCATGTGGCAGCTGTCCCTTGCACACACAGACAGGCACAAAGCTGCAGTATGGGCCATACTATTGTACTCTGCTGACGTCCTTCCAAGGGGTCCTTCCTTCACGTAAGTCATCTGATCTTCTGTCGCGCCAAATGACATTGTGTAGACTACTCAGCTGGGTCAAAATATGTTTTGACGGTCTGGTTCTTCCTGGTTCTTCGGTGTTTTGTTTGTCACAGTGAAACGATCTAAACTTTCGTCACCCGTACTACTGGTTTGGCCGTTAAACCGTTGTCGTGCCGGGATTGACTTCTTGGTAGAAATTAAGGTCCTCCATGTTGAGAACCCGGGGCTGACAAATGTTCTCCCTTTAAAGTCTGCAGTAGGTGAGACTGGAGTATAGCCACGCATGCTTCGCCCGCTGCCAGGAATGTATCCCTTGTCCTTATTTCGCGAAGCAGTACTGTTGCAGTTCCAAAAATTACCGTGGAAAGGGGATGGAGGGTGGAAAAAAAGAAGTGTCTTTGCGTCGATTTTGGGCTGAACAGAAGATCGCGAGTTCATAGAAAAAATGCGTTTTGGGGCATCCTATAGCACGAGCAACAAGTTATTGCTTATTGCTAGACACATTCTGACTACGGGCCTCCAAAAATGCCTTTATAGTTGGCAGTGTAAAATTCGCAAATTCACTGTCACCGCCTTCCATTGTGAAGAAAGTACGCACCGGAAGTAAAAGCAGCCAAGGGACTTAAGCGATGCCGGGCAAAAGTCAAGGGAGTTAACAACCCCGCCTGAATCGCCCAATATTCCCGCCGGTCCATTCATCTTTTAGTTCTCTTATTATTTTTGACTGCGTAAGCCTTGGCCTTGTCAGAATATAGCCACGCATGCTTCGCCCACTGTCAGGAATTTCTTCATTGTCCTAATTTTGACCTTCCCGGTCCATTCACCTACACTTTCCAAATCCTCTTTCTACTTTCTAAGGTGAGCCCGTTTGGCCTAGCGGTAAGGCGTTAGCATCTGGTAAGCAGAGAGACCCCGGTTCGAATCCGCTTCGGCTCTCCTTGCCCTTTAAAAGTTGTGGTCTGTCGACACTGTCTTTGACTTTGTCCCTCACAGTTAATGAAACATTAAAATGGATCTCATCGCTGCCCGTCTTAATGCAGGAGTCGTTCTGATGGCGACAGCGTAGCGGTAGGTATATAATCTCCCTCTTCCCCCCACCTCCATACCCCCTTCCCTCCTTCTCCCCGTCCCTAATAAGCCTTACGGTTTATGTGGACGTCAAGCACCATGTTTACTTTACTTACTCTGCCTTTTAACTATCTTAATTTTGGCTCACGCAGTTTACAGAGTGGGCCCGCGGAATAAAACAGGTCACACTGCTCAGTCACAGGCTATTCAATTAAAGCAGGTTCCTTTTTTGAGTGCCTACTGAATATAAATTGGTGCAAAAATATGTGTTATTGTGGACTGATGTATAGACAGGCGGTTGGGTTTTAACGATGTAACCATGAATTACCGGAATAAAGCTTGCTTCGTTTGGTTATTAACTTGTTCAACGCCGAGTTGGCCCCGAAGAGGTACCGGCGGGGACCGAGATCCCAGGAGGTGGGGGAAGAGGGAGGCTACACCTAACGCTACACTGTCACCACAACATCACACCTGCATTGAGATGGGCAGAGGTGAGAGCCGTTTTAATGTTTCGTAAATCGCGAGGCCGGAAAAGTTATATGACAGTGTTGGCCACATACCAGAACTTTTCAAGAGTGAGGAGAGCCGAAGCGGAATCGAGCCGAGGCCCTTCTGCTTACCAGCCTAACGCCTCACCGCTGGGCCAAACCGGCTCAGGGGATAAAAGGGCAGTTCCTGTTCTAGTCATAGTTGCCCGTCCCTAATAAGCCTTATGGTTTCTGTGGACGTTAAGCACCATGTTTACTTACTTACTTACTAGTCATAGTTCAGGAGCTGTGTGAGAGTCGAGGTGGACGTCCTGGGCTGTCCGTCCTAACGAACCTTCTGGTTTCCGTGGACGTAAAGAATTATTGAACCGTGCTTCGGCATTGGTCACAACTTGTCCCTAATATGTCAACTGACATCTGAGGACATTAAGCATCACTTCACCACTAATCTATTCAGCTGTAACATGCTGCAATTATAATGCAGCGCGGCATGCACAAGAAGGGAGGGAATCCAAGCTGTTCGAAGCTCGTGTCCTGAGAACAGGAGTTATTGACCACTTTCTCACGTGCCGTGTGTTCGTCGATGCATGGGCGTTGCGATGTTTAACCTTGGCTGATTGAGTTTAGTGGTGTTGCACAGAGTCGTTTCACGCTTTCTCGCTTGACTGTCTTTCTGGATGTAGCCTATCGCTCATAATCTGAAACAGAATGAGGACCAGAGGACACATCGATCAACACACAAGGAAGGGGAATATCTCACAAAACTGGAAGACAACCAACCCATTATTCAAGGCAATCCTTTATTCAGTGTCAGGGGTCAGGAAACTCGGATAGCCTACAGTCCATTTCTAGGCCTGTTCCTGACAACTGAACATGAATTGTCAACGAGGGTCTTCTAACCGGCAGTCATTCCAGTACGTTTTCTTCGTTCTTTACCGCGTGTTGTTCTCACTAGCAGTCATTTGGGTACGTTTTTTCCCGCTTTGTTTGCTGCTTGTTTTCTTCTGCGTTCTTTACTGCTTGTTGTTCTCACTAGCAGTCATTTGGGTACGTTTTCTTCGTTTTCTTCGTTCTTTGCCGCTTGTTGTTCTCACTAGCAGTCATTTGAGTACGTTTACCTCGTTCTTTACCCTCGCCCTGATATAACCGTACTGGGTGACTGGGCGTAAAACACCAAGTTACTTACTTACTTCGTTCTTCACCGCTTCTTCTTGTCACTGGCAGCTATTTGAGTAAGCTTTCTTTGTTCTTTAAGACCTTTGAAAGGTGGAATCCTCTGACTCAGTGGCGGAGCACGACAGCTTGTAGAAAACACAGCTAAACGTCACAGCTGGCCTCACGTACGGCTACCCGAGGCCTCTTTGGTCTTGTCCCTCGCTCGATCTGAGCACGCGACGCTCGTGTCTGGCATCACTGAGGGGAGGTGCGTGCAAAGTGGGCGAGCTAGGACACTCGTTTTGTGCAGACAATCATGTTGTCTGTCGTTAACAAAACAAAGCTTGGACACTCGTTTTGTGCAGACAATCATGTTGTCTGTCGTTAACAAAACAAAGCTAGGACACTCGTTTTGTGCAGACAATCACGTTGTCCATCGTTAACAAAACAAAGCTAGGACACTCGTTTTGTGCAGACAATCACGTTGTCCATCGTTAACAAAACAAAGCTTAGAAATTGGACATAAAGTCACGGGGGTATCTTAGAAACACAATAATTCATGTTAAGGTGTGAGTGAGTGAGTGTGTGTTGTGTGTGTGTGTGTGTGTGTGTGTGTGTGTGTGTGTGTGTGTGTGTGTGTGTGTGTGTGTGTTTATTGTTGCTGTTGTTTCTTTTCTTCTGTTTTGTTTATTTTTAATTCAGTATCTTCTAGCCGTTGGACGAAACTTGTCTTAAGAAGGCTAGTTCCTTTAAACCACAACTGTGATCCAAAGTCTCTCTCACTGCTGTATCTTGTTTTTCAGACTCCGACAGTAGGCACACCGGAAGCTGGAAGTCCGCACTGACTCAGTAACCGCAAGACAGCCGACTGCAGAACGCAACCAGCGAGATGAGCACGCAGCGTGACGCTGAGGCCTGTGCCATGTGCCTGGAGGAAGACCTCGCTGACCCGCGCGTCGTCCCCTGCGGCAACCACCACGTCTTCTGCCTCCCCTGCCTGCAGCGCCTGGCCAGCCACCGGGATGACCATGACCATGACCACGCCGAGCACCAGTTCCCCTGCCCGCTTTGCCGGAACGCCGTGGCCATCCCCCCGGGCGGAGTGGAAGCTTTCGAACCCAGCGTCGAACCTAAAGGAGCTCGTGTGGCATTTCCACCGACGAAGCCGACGGAACAGCAGCCGGGAAGACCTCTTCCTCTTCCCCGCGGGCAGCAGCCAGAGACAACGCCGAAGGAACAGGCTCCACTGAAAACCGGACGAGACACGCGGATGGAGGTGAGGCTGATGCTGCCGACCCTGCAACGTCAGGCCAGCATCCCACAAGGGAACGCTGCTGGGGGGCTACTGCAGTTGGTGTCTGAGCTTCACAAAACCGTGGCGGACAAAAGGGAAATAAGACTGCAGCGACGGGAAGAGAAACGGTCACGAAAACTGGTGCGGATACTTCAGCTGCAGGAGCGTATTCAAGAAAAAATGGAAAGGAAACGCCAGCAAAGGGAAGAGAAGATGTCACAGAAGCTGGCGCGTCTGATGGACCGCCGTCTGCGCATTGAAGAGGAGGGGATGAGAAAGCATTGGCGCATTGAACTGTGAAGACCGAAAGGTTCTCAAAGCAGGTCATGTTTGCCCGGCAGTTCGTTAGTTAGTGGGTCGTAGCCTTCCTGTCAACCGCACAGATGTGTTGAAGACAGACATGTAATAACAACACAGGAAATTTATAAAAGGCCTAACCTGTGGCTCAAAGCGCTGAACAATACAAACGTAATAGAACACATGTACATCGAGTTAAAAAATTATATTAATTTCAGATATAAAAAAAGACATAATATGAACATTGGCTGCAGTTATGCAAAGTAGTACAAGCATGAATGACTTGTGTATTATTTATATACACAGTACTGTGAGCACGTTCTATGATCGTGGAAAATTGTACAACAACAGATGATGTTTGAACGGCAACAGTGTATTCAAGACGGAAATGTACAGGAACAGGTGAAGATTTTTGAACAGCAACAGTGTGTTCAAGACGGAAATGTACAAGAACAGATCATGATGTTTGAACAGCAACAGCGTGTTCAAGACGGAAAGATACAAGAACAGATCATGATGTTTGAACAGCAACAGCGTGTTCAAGACGGAAAGATTCAAGAACAGCTCATGATGTTTGAACGGCAACAGTGTGTTCAAGACAGAAATGTACAGGAACAGATCAAGATGTTTGAACGGCAACAGTGTGTTCAAGACAGAAATGTACAGGAACAGATCATGATGTTTGAACGGCAACAGTGTGTTCAAGACGGAAATGTACAGGAACAGATCAAGATGTTTGAACGGCAACAGTGTGTTCAAGACGGAAGGATACAGGAACAGATCAAGATGTTTGAACGGCAACAGTGTGTTCAAGACGGAAAGATACAGGAACAGATCAAGATGTTTGAACGGCAACAGCTTGTTCAAGGCAGAAATGTACAGGATCATGATGGGTAGCAGTGTGTTCAAGACAGAAATGTACAAGAACAGATCATAATGTTTGAAAGGCAAAAACATGTTCAAGACATGTTCAGAGTCTGTCAAGGTGGAGGAACTCGGGTGTTGTGCAGAAGTTGCTATGATTTATTGTTAGAGTGATCTCTCTTTTTTCTTTCTTTTTTCTTTCTTTTTTTAGTTTGTCAAAGGTTGTGGTGTGGTTTTAGTACATTTGCTTAAATGCTAGTGTTGGGGTGTTTGATTGAAATATTTTTGTTGTTTCACATTTTGCCTTGCTCACTGTTTATCTTTCCCTCTTTCTGTCCCTCTCTCCCCATCTCTCCCCCCCCCCCCTCCCATCCTCCCCCCATCTCTCCCCCCCCTTTCCCCCTTCTCTCTGCCTCTCTCTCACTCACTCCCCCTCTCTTCCCCCCCCCCCCCCACCCCTTTCCCTTTCTCTCTCTCCTTCCCCCCCCCCCCCCCTCCTCTCTCCTCTCTCCCTCTTTCTCCCCCCCCTCCCCCCCTCTCTCTGTCTCCCCTTTCCCTCTCCTCCCTCTCTCCCCCTCCCTCCTCTCTCTCTCCTTTCCCTCCCCCTCTCTTTCCCCCTTCTCTCCCTTACCCTCTCTCCCTCCTCCTCTTTCTTTCTCTCCTTTCCCCTCTCTCTTTCCCTCCCTCTCTCCCTCCTCCTTCTTTCTCTCTCTCTCTCTCCCTCCTCCTCTCTCTTTCTCTCCTTTCCCCTCTCTCTTTCCCTCTCTCTCTTTCTCCTCCTCTCTCTTTCTCTCCTTTCCCCTCTCTCTTTCCCTCTCTCTCTCTCCCTCCTCCTCTCTCTTTCTCTCTCTCTCCTCCTGCTCCGGCTCTCTCTGTTTGTTTTGTTATTATTGCTTGCTGTTGCTTTCATTTCACCGGGCTGCCGAACCTGCCAGCAAATAGTTCTAGCTTTCATCCTCCCTGGATTTGTGCCGTGACTCTTATTTTAATTAACAGTGATCGAACTGTGCCTTTTGATTTATGATTCACTAATAAATTTTGGGCGTCTGTCTATTCTCTCGAATCTCGCTGGAACGAAAGAATTGTTTGACTTCTGTGTGAGTGTAAAGATCAGCTGAATGGGTGGGTGAGTGAGTGGGTGGTTATTATCATTATCATTATTATCATAATATAACAATAGTTTATTCATCCTGAAAGAAATTAAAGGTGCCGCTCGATCCTCAGTAAAAAATATTTTAAAAATCATTAAACATACATGCATACACCCCTCCCCACCCCCACCCCCAAACACACATGCAAATCCCCCCCCCCTCCCCCCACCCCCCACACCCACACATGCATACACCCATCCCCACCCACCCCACACACACTCCCCAACTACAGACGCATATACTGAACCCCTCATCGCCGCACCCCCCCCCCCCCCCCCCCCCCCCCACTTCACCAACACACACATACAGTACATTAGAAGTCTTCACTTCTGGTAACTAGAAAACTTGACATTTAACGCCCAGTCAACCACGCCGAACATAACAGTAAAATGCAAGTCTTTTTGTCTTTTTCTTTATTGTAAGACGGAAAGTAAGAAAGAAAAGATATAGAAATGAAACAAAGAAAAGAAACAGAAATGAAAGAAGAAAAAAGAAATACAAATGAAAGAAAGAAAAGAAGAAAAAGTCTGACACCTCTGTACAATCTCATGATTAGCCACTTAAATTCTGCAAGAATAGAACGGCACATTCCATCAAAAATTGTACAAGAACAGAACACATTCCGTCAAATCACAAGCAAAAAGGTAAAAACCACTCTCATGACTTGTTATGTATATGGTTTCTCCTTCTGCATAGTTCACTAGTTATTAGCAGTTACTAACTCTTACATTTAAAACTAAACGACAGTGGCGCTAGGCCAATTTCGCCACAATACCCACGAAAACGAACCCACTGCTACAGACAGACGGCTGGAAATGCTACAGAATGTAGCAGCATAGAGGGTTCCGGGCTAAACTCTGACCGTGAACCGCCACCAGAACAATGGAAGTGTTAAGGCGGTGTCCCCTCGCCAGCGACTAGTGCACCGCGCAATCGCTGTTTCAACTGCCGTGCTGGGCAGAGTCACAAGGACAATGTCCGTTGCACTGCTGTTGAGGAACAACCCGAAGCGAAAGAAGTCCAACTATCGCAGCCCAGCTCCACCTTCCTGCTCATGATCTCTTCTGGGCTAACTTGAGGGTCCAGCTCCACCTCCCTGCTCATGATCTCTTCTGGGCTAACTTGAGGGTCCAGCTCCACCTCCCTGTTCATGATCTCTTCTGGGCTAACTTGAGGGTCCAGCTCCACCTCCCTCCTCTTGATCTCTTCTGGGCTAACTTGAGGGTCCAGCTCCACCTCGCTCCTCTTGATCTCTTCTGGGCTAACTTGAGGGTCCAGCTCCACCTCCCTGCTCATGATCTCTTCTGGGCTAACTTGAGGGTCCAGCTCCACCTCCCTCCTCTTGATCTCTTCTGGGCTAACTTGAGGGTCCAGCTCCACCTCCCTCCTCTTGATCTCTTCTGGGCTAACTTGAGGGTCCAGCTCCACCTCCCTCCTCATGATCTCTTCTGGGCTAACTTGAGGGTCCAGCTCCACCTCCCTCCCTGCTCATGATCTCTTCTGGGCTAACTTGAGGGTCCAGCTCCACCTCCCTGCTCATGATCTCTTCTGGGCTAACTTGAGGGTCCAGCTCCACCTCCCTGCTCATGATCTCTTCTGGGCTAACTTGAGGGTCCAGCTCCACCTCCCTGCTCATGATCTCTTCTGGGCTAACTTGAGGGTCCAGCTCCACCTCCATGCTCATGATCTCTTCTGGGCTAACCTGAGGGTCCAGCTCCACCTCCCTCGCTCTGATCTCTTCTGGGCTAACTTGAGGGTCCAGCTCCACCTCCCTCCTCTTGATCTCTTCTGGGCTAACTTGAGGGTCCAGCTCCACCTCCCTCCTCTTGATCTCTTCTGGGCTAACTTGAGGGTCCAGTTCCACCTCCCTGCTCATGATCTCTTCTGGGCTAACCTGAGGGTCCAGCTCCACCTCCCTGCTCATGATCTCTTCTGGGCTAACTTGAGGGTCCAGCTCCACCTCCCTCCTCTTGATCTCTTCTGGGCTAACTTGAGGGTCCAGCTCCACCTCCCTGCTCATGATCTCTTCTGGGCTAACTTGAGGGTCCAGCTCCATCTCCCTGCTCATGATCTCTTCTGGGCTAACTTGAGGGTCCAGTTCCACCTCCCTGCTCATGATCTCTTCTGGGCTAACTTGAGGGTCCAGCTCCACCTCCCTGCTCATGATCTCTTCTGGGCTAACTTGAGGGTCCAGCTCCACCTCCCTGCTCATGATCTCTTCTGGGCTAACTTGAGGGTCCAGCTCCACCTCCCTGCTCATGATCTCTTCTGGGCTAACTTGAGGGTCCAGCTCCACCTCCCTGCTCATGATCTCTTCTGGGCTAACCTGAGGGTCCAGCTCCACCTCCCCTGCTCATGATCTCTTCTGGGCTAACTTGAGGGTCCAGCTCCACCTCCCTGCCTCTTGATCTCTTCTGGGCTAACTTGAGGGTCCAGCTCCACCTCCCTGCTCATGATCTCTTCTGGGCTAACTTGAGGGTCCAGCTCCACCTCCCTGCTCATGATCTCTTCTGGGCTAACTTGAGGGTCCAGCTCCACCTCCCTGCTCATGATCTCTTCTGGGCTAACTTGAGGGTCCAGCTCCACCTCCCTGCTCATGATCTCTTCTGGGCTAACTTGAGGGTCCAGCTCCACCTCCCTCCTCTTGTTCTCGCCTGGAACCCTGAGTAGTGAACGGCGCCCTCCGAAAGGTTCGGGTACCAGTATGACTGTAGAAGCAACATAGCGTCAGTTCACGCACGTAAACAAGAGGCGCGTCTGCCCCCAGGTAAGGAAAGCGTTCCGTCTCGATTAAAACGATTTTGGTTTTATTTGTGCTGGCGTAAGCAACGTGGTCGGTTATAAAAGAAACGCCTGATATACTCTGAGTTGTCTGTTACAAACTTAATGCCATTTGAGCACCAACGAAAACTGTCAGTTAACGGACAGTTTTTCGAGACCTATGTTGTAATCAATTATGGCAGTGGTTGGAGGAAGGATGTCGTAAACCAGTGTTTGGAGTTTGGTTTTCGCTCTGACCACTCCGCTGCGCTAGTCGTGTGTGTGTGTGTGTGTGTGCGTGTGCGTGTGCGTGTGCGTGTGTGTGTGTGTGTGTGTGTGTGTGAGAGAGAGAGAGAGAGAGAGAGAGAGAGAGAGAGAGAGAGAGGAGAGAGAGAAGAGAGAGAGAGCGTGCGTGCGTGCGTGCGTTCGTGTGGATGCCCGCGCGCATGCATTAGATAAGTTTATTTTTCTGACAAAACTATTCACTGAAAACTGAAAATGTCTCTTCTCACTGGCTGCTCACAAACTCTGATAACTGTCATCTCTTAATGCTGCGTGAACTGTTTTCAAATCGTAGACTACACATGGTGAGTGAAAAAACATTTTTTTGGTGTCCATCCGGCGAAGAGCTGTAGCCTGAATGCCGCACTTTAAGCAAGTAGGTCCAGACTATACGAGTTGCCACTGCAGCTACAAATCGAAACGCAGTCGCTGTGATCAGTCATGCGGGTTGAGATTATGCGAACCCAACTCACCACAATCAACACACAAGGGAGTTAATTAGCGCGTGACAGACGTCACACAAACACAACAACAAAGACCTGAGTCGCCTACGGTAACTCTCACCTGCCATGCCAGTAAATACAAGGTACATAAACTCCATCAGAGGTACATCCTTAAACAACTCACCACAGGATGTCTGTCAGCTTCAGATTGCATCTGGATTGCAATCACCCATGCCTTCTTCAATATGATGAAGGATATCTCTCTACAAAAGAAGAAAGAAGAACCCATTGTGTTCTGTCCAACGACTGCTGGCTTTTTTCGACTGGCCAAAGTAGAGGGAGCCGGCTTGGCCCAGCGGTAAGGCGTTAGGCTGGTAAGCAGAAGGACCTCGGTTCGATTCCGCTTTGGCAGTCCTCTCTTTTGAAAAGTTGTGGTCTGTGTTAATTGTGACTTGTCCCTCATAATTAATAAAACATCAAAATTACTCTCATCGATGACCTTATGGTTTCTGTGGACGTTAAGCACCATGTTTACTGACATGTTTTCGATGGGAGCCGGTTTGGCCCAGCGGTAAGGCGTTAGCCTGGTGAGCAGAAGGTCATCGACTCGATTTCGCTTCGGCTCTCCTTTCTCTTCAAAAAGGTTGTGG
This sequence comes from Alviniconcha marisindica, assembly GCA_018857735.1. Taxonomy (NCBI): domain Eukaryota; kingdom Metazoa; phylum Mollusca; class Gastropoda; family Provannidae; genus Alviniconcha; species Alviniconcha marisindica. The sequence goes on from JABMCL010003344.1 coordinate 243,221, forward strand.
TTTGTGGACACTGTCTTGTGACTCTGTCCCTCACAATTAACAAAATATTAAAATGGCTCTCATCGCTGCCCATCCTAATGCAGGAGTCGTTCTGGTGGTGACAGTATTAGCGATAGGTATAATTATAATCTCTCTCTTCCCCCACCTCCATACCCTCTTCCCCCACCCCATCTCCCCGTCCCTAATAAGCCTTATGGTTTCTGTGGACGTTAAGCACCATGTTTACTTACATGATCTTACCCCTCCCCTCCCTTCTCCCCGTCCCCAATAAGCTGTGTGGTTTCTGTGGACGTTAAGCACCATAGTTTTACTTATTTACATGATCTCCCCCCCCCCCCCTCCATACCCCCCCCCCCCCCCCCCCCCCACTTCTCCCCGTCCCAAAGAAGCTGTGTGGTTTCTGTGGACGTTAAGGACCATGTATTCTACTATCGAACTAGGACAGTTGTTGCGTGCATCCAGTCCCGCTAAACATCACTAACAAAGCTTCATTTTAAAATAGAACATAAAAGTCAAGAAAACATTTGAAACGAAACATACTTGATTTTACATTTTTATTTAGATCTCTTCAAACTGATGGCAAAGTATACTTTGAGAAAGCATGTTCCTTTAAAACTCAAAATTATAACTATAATTGTGCATCATGTGTGAGATGTTTTGTTAAACTGCTTCGTGCTAGAGTAGTATGTATGCCCACGCACCACCGGTAAAATTGTCACGTTGTATGCTTACGTCAGTGGGATTTCCCAAAGCTGGCAGAACCGGAAGATGTGCAGCATTCAGACCGTGAATGCATGTGAACATGACTATACAAATAGAACCTAAGAACTGTCTGTCTGTCTGTCTGTCTCTGTCTCTGTCTCTGTCTCTCTCTCTCTCTCTCTCTCTCTCTCTCTCTCTCGGTCTGTGCGATTGAGTGAATCAGTGACTCTCTCTCTCTCCGTCTTCTTCTTCTGTCTTCTCTCTCTCTCTCTCTCTCTCTCTCTCTCTCTCTCTCTCTCTCTCTCTCTCTCTTTTCTTCTGTGTCTTATAGTGTCAGTGTCTTCTGTGATCTCTCTCATCTTCTCTCTCTCTCTCTCTCTCTCTCTCTCTCTCTCTCTCTCTCTCTCTCTCTCTCTCTCTCTCTCTCTCTCTCTCTCTCTCTCTCTCTCAATGTGTTTATATGTGTACTGTCTGTTGTCTGTGGATTGAGTGAAAAGGTCAGTGATCTCTCTCTCTCTCCTCTCTCTCTCTCTCTTCTCTCTCTCTCTCTCTCTCTCTCATCGTTCTCTTCATCTCTGCTCTGTCTGTGTTTATATGTGACTGTCTGTTGTCTGTGGATTGAGTGAAAAGGTCAGTGATCTCTCTCTCTCTCTCTCTCTCTCTCTCTCTCTCTCTCTCTCTCTCTCTCTCTCTCTCTCTCTCTCTCTCTCTCTCTCTCTCCACATCGTACAGCGTAGCCTACGTACGACTGATCGCAACTCTTTGCAGCTCGACCTGAAGACTGAAACGTCCGCTGCACAGAGTACTGTCACGTATTAAAACATCGGTAGGCAGGCTAACTACAAAGTAAGCAGGTCGGCTAGGAGTCGTCCTGTGCAACAAGACACTAAAAAGCAGGTTGTGTTCATTCTTAACACCAGAAATGCTTCAGCGAGCCTATTGAATTAAGCCTCAAATAAACATTACATAAAATTAAAAACAACACTGAACAACAAAAAACACCGCTCATCCTTACATCCTGAATGTTGGTGCATAAATTGTGAAATTTGGGTCACAGATAAGGACAGAGCATTGCTGTGCTCAAAAATACACACTTACGTCGTGTAGCAGCGAAACTGAAACTGCTCGTCTTAGCCTGTGCAACTGGGGCAATCCTTGACTGCGTAACCAAGGGCCTGGGAACAGGCTAACACCCCGGATTATTATTTCTTCTCTAACACACATGCGCGCGCATCTATACAGAGATGATGTCATTACGATTTTACTCGCCGCGCCTGCTTTGGGAAACGCTGTTTTCGAGGAAAACGGCAGATGACGAAAAGGTGGATGAAGACTTGACCTCTGAAAAGTGTGAAGCAGGCTACATTCACTTCGCAGTCCAAAACAATTTCTTCATTCACAGCAGCTGAACCAGTTCTGCCTCTTTGTGGGTAGTGGTGAGTCTCATAACCACTTTATCACTACATTATGTTGTCACTTTGTTGGCGTCGTTTTGTTACGTACTAGGTCCAGATGATGTTCGAGGGTACGTAACGCGTGCAATTCATACTCTCTGGCGAATGAAATGTGGAGGACTCGACTCGACTCGAGCGGGTATTACCTGTTAACAATTATGTTTTAAAAACATGACGATAGAAAGACTATAGGCTCGATCTTCTCTGATTACAACATTGATAAAACTACTGATGTGTTATGTAAACATTGAGGCTGTTGCTTTGCATTCATCATAGATTAACGAACCAGAAATCACAAGTTAATTCCGACTCAGTCAGAATAAACAACAGCTGATCACACACACACACACACACACACACACACACACACACACACCACACACACACACACACACACACACACACACACACTCACCAATGACTAAAACAGCGTGATTCAACCAATCGTCTCTCATATTACAAAGACATACTGGATTTCTATTAGATAAACATGTTGTCACTCCTGTCACTTTCACTCGTCCTGGGATGACCCTGTGCCGCGACTGACGGGACGTTAAAGTCCAAGTACTGTCAGTTTTTAATGAAAATTATACCAGTCATTAACTGAGTGTGCGCATGCGTCAAGACGTCTGTTGAGGATGATAGCTTTCTAAGGGAGGGTTGTGGATGTGTGAACCTAATGATTTTTATTTAATTTGAGAGTTTTTACGTTTTGGTTTGACAGAGAAAGCATTATTCCAGGAAATTTTGGGTTTGCTATTAGTGTATGCAAATTGAGAGAAAGGGGGCGTATGTTTAAGAGTGTGTATGTGCGTGTGTGAGAGAAAGGGGGCGTATGTTTAAGAGTGTGTATGTGCGTGTGTTTTATGACTTAGAATTATTGAGATATGTTCTTCGTTGTGTGATCGAACGACAGCTTTAATTTCCCGCAGGGATGAATAAAGTTTATTGTTATTGTTAACTGATTGTCCTTTTCGCTCATGATGGTTTTAAGAGCTCTGATTTCATTTCCAGTCACACATTTAAGCCGGCCCGCAAAGGCCTTCCGTTGTGTTAATGGAACTGTGCAGCCTTCTCAAAACACGATATGTCTAAGAACCTAGAAGCAGTCCTGCTTCAACAGGTAAAAGAGATTGCATATTTTGGTTAGCTGGTTAAACTGGTTTAACGCCGAGTTGTCTCCGAAGAAGTACTGGTGGGGACCGAGATCCCGGGATGTGGGGGAAGAGGGAGGTTATACCAAACGCTACACTGTTACTACAAAAATGGCTCCTGCATTAAGATGGGCAGCGATGAGAGCCATTTATGTTTCGTTAAATGCGAGAGGCAAAGTCACATGGCCATGTCCACAAACCACCACATCTGAAGAGAGGAAAACCGAAGCTGAATCGAACCGAGGTCCTTCTGCTTACCAGCCTGACGCCTTACCGCGAGACCAAGCCGGCTCACTACCGCATATTTAAAATGTTCCGTTGATTTTATTTCCAGTTTAGAATCCTCTTGCGTCAGTGACCGTCAGCAGGAGCAGAACGTCGGAAACACAGTATACTGTCACAGCTGGCCCAAAGGTTAGCTCCGGCCTTGGTCGTGTTTCTCGGGTGACGGTGCACTGAAGCAACAGGGGAGGGCTGGGACACTTTGTCGGTTGTGTGCAGCTAGTGCCGTCATCTGTCAATAACGAAGCTAAGCTTAGAAACTGAGTATTAAATCAAAGCAGCATTTTAAAACAAAATCTTTGCTTTTAACTCATTCATTGCCTTTACGACTTCACATGGCATCCTCGCAAAATTGTTCCCCATCTGCTAAAAGGACTCCATGTTTCTCTCGCTTGACCTGGAACCTTTTCACGCATTCTTGTACAGGACAATTTCTTGAAAATTAATGTTTTTCGGTATGTTGTAACTTATTTCTCTTTTGGACTAGTCCTCAGAGAAAATTGCACCATGAAACATATTCGGTTTTGGCAGAGAAAGGGTTATGGGTTGGGGTTTGTGATCTCTTCTAGATCAGTGTTGGGCGAACTTAGTTTGAGAAGGCTTTAATTCCCTTAGGGTTTGTTCATGTGGTCAAACTGCGCGCTAAACAGGCACCGGGGGTGTCAAATTTTCTTGTATAAGACAATTTCTTGAAAATTAACGGTTTTGGGGGGTGGGTTATATTCTCTTTTGGACTAATTTTCACTGAGAAACATTTGCACCACCAGTACAAAACCTCTTTGGCAGGGAAAAGATTAAGGCTTTCCTTCTTTGTTTTTGTTGTTATTGTTGTTGTTTTTTGGTTGTTGTTGTTGTTGTTTTGGGGGGGAGGGGGGGGATGCCTCTTTAAGATGTTGGGCCCAACTTTAGGGTTTGTTCTCATGGTTAAAACTGCATGTATACTGACAGGTGCCGGGGGTGGCTGAGGATCATGTCTAGTCAGATCTGCGCCATCTGTCTGGGTCGCCCCACAGACCCCCGTCAGGTGCTCTGTGGCAACGCTCACGTCTTCTGCCTGCACTGTCTGCAAGAGCTCATCGCCCACAGCACCAACACCACAGGCGCTTCCTTCCCCTGCCCGTGCTGCCGAAACACTGTACATATCCCGCCAGGGGGCGCTGCGTCCTTCCCGTCGCTTGGTCATTTCCGTCAGGTCTCTGTGGGAGGTCGTCCTGGAGCGACAGGATATCCCGGAAGTTCAGAAGACGACCTCGACATGGAGGAGATCAGGAGGGCCATAGCTCAAATGGAAGAACGGCAGAGAGAAGAGGAAGAGATGCTGATGTACCACATTCAAATCAACGAGGCGCAGCAGCGTCGGGAGTTCGCCAGTCGGAGAGGCCGGAACCCGCAGGCATTGGACGCCTCGGTTTCTTCACAGCTATTCGATTTCCTTGGACTTCAAGCTCCTCCTGGTCAGACCGCACTGTCAGCCGCCTCGCTCTTTCCCCACTATACACATTTCGCTGGTCGTTCGGCAAGGTACGCCACGTCCTCTCCCGCCTTCTACGCTGGGGCACAAGGAGCTGCGTGTTCCTCAGACGAGCTGGACATGCAGGAGGTCCAGCTGGTCATTGCTCAAATAGAAGAACAGCGTCAAAGAGAGGAGGAAGAGATGCTGATGCACTACATACAGACCAACAAATCGAGCTCGACATAGAGGAGGTCCAGCTGGCCATAGCTCAAATAGAAGAACAGAGATGTGGAAAAGATGCTGATGTACCACTTACCGACCAAGGAATCGAGCTGAATAGCTATATGGAATGTTAAAATTAATCAAACGTAACAGCTGTAGATGTGCATGTTTAAATTATTGTCTGCTCTCGTGTTCTTGAATGCTCTTTTTATTGACAGTGCAATGTTTGCCTTAAAGACAAATGTCTGCCTTAAAGACAATATAATTCACATCCCTTTTTCGGCTGTAATTGATTGTCTATTGTGTTCTTGAATGTTGTTTTTAGTGACAGTGCAATATCTGCCTAAAGGCAATGTAATTCACTTCCGTCTTGAACCAAAGTTGTGTAATTTTGTAAACGGACAATGCAGTTTTTTGGTTCTGTTTTTCATTTGAATTAAATCGTGGTTATGTTGTGTACATACTACTTAAATTCGTGTGTCCAGAAGTTCAGCTTAGTTCAAGCCGGTGGTATGTAAATGCTCGGATATGCCCATAATTATGTGTTCCATATATTTTAAAAAATCTTAATCATATTTTCCCCAAAATGTCCCGATGGAAAAATATTAAACACTATGTTTGTTTGACTGGCTATGGTCCTAACTCGTCCTTTTAAGAGCGGAGTCTGAGTCTGAGCCTCTGTCTGTATTTCCGTCTTCTTTCGGATGGGGTGAAATGCCTGGCTTTGTTTTCGTTGGTTTCTCAAGCTCCTCAGCACTTCATGTCTTTCCTGTTGTAGCCTTCGACTCAACTGTTCTGTTTTCAATGTGTTGTTATGAATGTGAAATAAATTTTGCCGGTTCAACGTAACACTTCAGGTCTTCCGAAACACAACACTCCCTTTGTGTGATTGTGTGATGCTTGCGGCTTTTTCACCCATGCTCTCTCTCTCTCTCTCTCTCTCTCTCTCTCTCTCTCTCTCTCTCTCTCTCTCTCTCTCTCTCTGTCTCTCTGTCTGTCTGTCTATCTGTCTGTCTCTGTGTCTCTGTCTATCTGTCTGTTTGTCTGTCTGTCTCTCTGTCTGTCTGTCTGTCTGTCTCTGTCTCTCTCTCTCTGTCTCTCTCTGTGTCTCTCTCTGTCTCTCTCTCTGTCTCTGTCTCTGTCTCTGTCTCTCTCTCTCCCTCTCTCTCTCTTTCTCTCTCCATCTCTCTTACACACACGCACGCACGCACGCACGCACGCACTGACGCACGCACGCACACACGCACGCACGCACACACACACATGATTGAGACATATACATATTTATACATATCGTGTGTGCAGTGTGTGTGTCAGTTCTCTATGTGTGTCACTGAGTGAGTGTGTGTGTGTGTGTGTGTGTGTGTGTGTGTGTGTGTGTGTGTGTGTGTGTGTGTGTGTGCGTGTCAGTGTGTGTGCGTGTCAGTGTGTGTGGGGTGTTGCATGGAACGATGATTCCGGGCCGTGCCAAAAATCGCGCGTTCACGCATGAGTTGTCACTGAACGATAATCACTCTTTACTAATTGTGTCAGCTGAACATCTACGTCTACCCGACTAAATTCAGGGTGGAAACCATTAACATGATAATAATTTATTTCTCAGACAAGAAGTCCCAGAAAGATTACATTTCAGTCCTGGAAGCTGATATGATAACCGTAATTAAAAAACTGAAGGTTTGAGGTTTCTAGCTCAAAATCTGATATTTGAGGTAGGCTCAAAGGATGCATTTATCAGAGCACATGTTCCAAATGACCCACATAGTTCAGGAGCTGTGTGAGAGTCGAGGTGGCCGTCCTGGGCTGTACGTCAGTCCTAACGAGCCTTCTGGTTTCCGTGGACGTAAAGCTATATTGAACGGCCATGCTTCGGCATTGGCCACAGCTTGTCCCTAATATGTCAGCCAACATCTGAGGACATTAAGCATCACTTCATCATCATCATCATCATCATCACGAGTCATCATCATCATCCAAATGACCGCCGTTGTGCCTCAGACACACTTGAAGCCAACAAGCGAAGTTGTCAATCACCCTGACACACTCTTCCCTCCTGATGGCACCAATCTTCTGGGTCAGTGATGGCCACTTTTAGTTCAGCAATGGAATGAGGACGATTCTCAAACACATGACTCCTTCAAGAACGTCGACTTCAAGTGTGTCTGAGGCGCAACGGCGGCGGTCACTGATTTGGAACATGTGCTCTAATACTGAGTGTATCCTTTGAGCTGACCTCAAATCTTCCGAGTTTTTTTAAATTACTAATTATCATATCAGCTTTCAGGAAATGTAATTCAGTTTTGGCCGGGGACCGAGTTTCTTGTCTGAGTAGTAAATTATTATATGTTAATGGTTCCATCTATTTTGAGACACCTTGTATGTCTATTGACACTGAATCGAGGCGGCGGCTACAGTTTACTAACGCAAAAACTCATATATAATGTGTACATGATTACTTATGTCAGTGTACATGATAGTGACTCTTATTATGTCTGAAGTGATGCCTAGCCTGAGCCTTCATAAGCAGAACACTGGCACTGAGTCTCAATGACTGAGTGACAGAGCCTATGCGGTCTCAGCCTGGATCACTAGGACTGTCACATCAGTTACCGCCGCCGGACTGAGCCGTTGCGCCCGTGAGTACACCGACACTGATAGTGTGCGGCACGGACATCATGCGTGTCAACTCAGTCAGTAGTAAAGAATCTAGCCCCCCCCCCCTCCCCAGTTCTGCCGCTCGAGTCAGTCGGCAGCCGTGCCGACTGAAACTGCGTAACCGGGGACCGCTAAAACTGATCCGAGTCACTATGACTGAGAATGTCAATTTCTTCTTTTTTGTTTTGTTGATGTTTAGATATTAGACTGCCGGGCACTGATAAATTTTATAAACTTTTGTTTTGTTTTGTTCTGTTTGTTTTGCCCATCCAGTCAGGTTTTTATTCCACCCGTCCCTGTTCCGGCCCGTACCGTTTCTTGCGCCGAGACAGAGAGACAGAGAGAGTTATCTTCCCGGAAGTTTGGCAAAATGGTGAATGGCGAAAACATTGCTTCCTAAAAATCAGAAGGTTCAAGTGTTTGTTTATGGAAAGTAGACACTCTAAGTTCAGCTGAGAATGTTTTCCCGACGTTTCTAGCATGGACGTTCAAAATGACTTCGGCTGCTCAAGTATTGAGGTATGTGCTTGGACGCATCGGACAAACAACATCTAAAGATTGAACTTTTGAAGATAAAGGAACTAGATACTAAGAATTGACACTATAGAGTAATACTAATAGACTATCACACGGCGAACCGGGCTGTCTTCACTAGAAGTTGACATCTAGTTAGTAGTTCACATACTAAACCAGATGATACTAAATTCGCAGCAAACAGCTCAGCATTTATCATCCTTGTGTTTGATGAGCGGTCACATTTGCCTCGACAAGAGATAATCGGTAGACTTCAACTTCAGGGAAAGGGACTCGTACTCAAACCCGGCTAAGACTAAGAATATGGATGCTTACGTCAGCTTAGTCTCCCTGTAGTAACATTAGCAGGGTTTTAAAGCAACTCAAGGTTAGCTTTATAACCAGGAGCGCTGTCTTTGACGTCTACCACGTGTAATCAGTTATGGATAGTCTCCAACAACAACAACAAGGAGGAGGTCGAAAAATGTCTGGGACATTTTAATTGAAAAAATATTTGGTCACAAATATAAGTTGTTTAAAAAGAATTATCACCTGAATCATTCTAAAAGTAACACTAACATTGTAACAGTTTCACATACTTCTTTACTAGCAAGTAAAACCAAAATGTGCTGTGGAAAGTGAGCTTATAATATTTGCATCTTTTAGTTTTACTGGTTTCAGTATATTGAAACTAGATGAAGGAATCTGGCAGAGTAGTGCATGCCAGGTAAGCATCCTCAAGCACAGTACCTAGCAGTTTGTAGAAAAAAACATGAAAAAATGTATTGAAAATAAATTACTTTACAGTGTCTAGCTGTAAAAGAGTGTCATTGGTACATCAAGCAGTGCCTAGCACTGTAGCAGTTTGTAGAAAATTTATGGGGAAAAATGACAGTGTCTAGATCTAAATGATACCAGTACTCGATCGATGGATCATCTTGCAAACATTGAGTCGATTGACACTGAGAAAGTGTACATGTCATTACTTGGAAACTAGTACTAGTACTAGTAGTAGTAGGTCAAACGGCAACAGCCCTTTGAAAGGGTTATCATACATACATGTATGTATACGTGAATACACACTGAAAATGAATGCAGGGGTTGCGCTCATTGCAAAACTTTGCGTAAATATTGCATTTTTGGGTGCCGTATGCAAATGACTGAACACTGATTCAGCAAGTTACGGCTCACTGGTGGCTGCTGCGTCACTCAACACTAGATCTATTTGCAAACTCCGTGTGATATCAGCCGTGGCTCTGCACTCCTCCCCGGCACTTCAAGTCCAGTCAATGAAGGGTGGAATCATAGTCTGGACGATGAAATAAATGCACAAGCTGCCATTACTTTGGTCTGTATGGCGATTACCCCCCCCCCCCCCCCACCCCCCCCATCACTGATCTATGCGCGTTATAGTTGGTAGCGCCCTGTGTCTGTGAATAAAATTTGGATGCACAATAATTTATTTGAACCGAATCATACAAACCCATATCTGGAAGAGTAATCAGTCTGGCCAGCAAGAAATCGCGTATCTTGCTAAAGAACTATGATGAGACTGACAGTGACACAGTGAGAAACTCAGAAAGTGACAGTGACAGGGTTTGGATCTTTCTCTCTCTCTCTCTTCTTATTTTCTTTCTCTCTCTCTCTCTCTCTCTCTCTCTCTCTCTCTCTCTCTCTCTCTCTCTCTTCTTATTTTCTTTTTCTTCTGTTTTCCCCTGGCAGCTAGTAATAGTATTACTAGTACCACTGTGGTTATATCGTTAGATTATGTCTCTGAATTCTACTTTTCAGACAAGCAGAGAGCCTGAAGGCCAACCTTTTGGAGAGTGGAAAAAGTGTGTCAGAGAGTGGCAAGGGTGTGTTGGAAGGTGGGAAAAGTGCATCAGAGGGGGGCAAAGGTGGCTCAGAGGCGGGCAAAGGTGTCTGCGATCTGTGGGTGACACGACAGAAGTTGGAGGATGTGTACAAGCGTCTCCTCCTTATGGATCTGGAATACGCTCTTGACAAGAAGGTGGAGCAGGATCTGTGAGTGCCAGTTTTCCTCTTTTTTTTCCCTCCTACTGTAGTTATTAACAGTAATACTAATAGTAATACTATTAATAGTAATATCATTAGCAGTAATTTGTTTTATTCATGTAATTTGTTTAGCATGTCAAGTTCAATTTAAAATTGATTGATTTAACTAGATCTGCCCAGAGGGTGACATTTTCACCACTGTTTCTTTTGGAAAGTGGAATGAAATGTAGTGAAGAAGTATATATATATGAAATATGTGTATTATGTCTTGTATGATACATTGTTTGTCTAATTTTAATTTAATTTTTATTGCTTGGAAATTCAAGAAGTCAGTTGCAGATGATCTATGCCTATGACAGTTCTTATTAATAAACCACAAAAATGACTTGGTGGAGGTCAAAATCTACAAGTAGCTTTGACCACTTTGCCAAGGCATCAGCAGTCAGTTGTCTCGTGTACCTAGGGTCAAAGACATCATTGCTCTCTTTAGCTAAGTTTAACAGTAACTTAATTGAAGATGTACCTCTGGTGGAGTTTATGTACGTTATATTTACACGCATGCCAGGTGAGAGTTACTGTAGGTAACTCAGGTCTTTGTTGTTGTACTTGTGTTATGTATGTCAGGTGCTAATTAACTCCCTTGTATGTAGATTAAGTTGAACTATGCTCTGTATAAAAATTGTAAGTGTAACTGCATTATTACTATTAGTAATGTTAGTTATTACTGATTGTTATAATGATGCCAATTTGATGAAATTGAAAGAATGGTCAGTGACCATTTTTTAAATATATAATATTGTTATTATTTTTAAAAGAAACATGCCCAGAGAAGAGAGAATTACTGTTAGTAGTGTCAGTAATTATGCTAGTACTATGTCAATGTAATAGTGCCATTCCACTGTTACACTTGCAGGTGGAACCATGCCTTCAAGAACCAGATCACTGCTCTACAGACCCAGGCTAAAGACAAGCATGTAAGGCAGTGTTTCCTTTCATTGTGTGCATGCTTAAACTTAAGTGTGTGTCTCTTGTGTGACTTGTAGTTGTACAAGTTTGTAGAGTCTGTAGATGTAAACCAAAAAAGTAAAACCAGGGCAAGTGCACACACACACACACACACACACACACACACACACACACACACACACAAACATTCTCTCTCTCTCTCTCTCTCTCTCTCTCTCTCTCTCTCTCTCTCTCTCTCTCTCTCACTCTCACACACACGCACACACCACTAATGTTAGTTTGTGTGTCTATGATTACTGTATTACTAATACTGTGTAGGGCATTAGTATTATATGTACAACTACTACTTGTTACTTTACTCATACTAGTTCTTGTTCTTCTATTCTTCAACGCTGACAGAACCTCAAGAGGGCAGAGGTACAAGCCAACCTCAACCTGTTTCTGGAGACAGCCAGTGGCTTCTATCTACAGGTGAGGTGTACAGAATACTTGACCTGTGCTTCAAGTAGCACTTTAGCAGATCACATCAGAATTGTTTATCATTTTGCCCCTTTCTGATCTGTCACAGTTTTAGGTTGCTTTGGTAAATATATAATATATATATATACATATGTTGTACAGAGATATAAATGTGCATCATATTTGCAACCTTCAAATTGAATCAGTTTTTTGGACTATAAGTCCAATAGCTCAATTTGTTCATGTAAATGATATAAATGATTGCATAATGATGTTCTTCCTTTGTCGTTTTCAGTTTCTGCAGCTAATCTGTTCAACCTTCAAACTTGATCTGCCGTTCCGGAGAAAGTCTGCTGCTTTTGGAGTCATGAAGGGCAAGTTTCTACCTGGTTATTCCCCTTTCCCCTCTAAGAATAAATTGTTTTGAAAAGACTGTAAATTGTGTAATGATTTAAAACAAGACTATGATGCTTTAAAAAAAATGTATGTACTTCTTTATGCCCAAACTCTGCGAGAACAATGTCACTGCAGCATGTATGATCTTCCTGACAAACAGCAAATTTGCTTTCTTGAATACACTTAGTCTTGTCTGCCTTTGTTTTGTTTTTAAAAAGGTCACGAAACCTGCTTACTCTCCTTTAAAACTAATGTGCAAAAGTCAGTAAAAAGATTTCTGTAAGTTTGCTAGTAACTGGACTGGAGCATCCTGTTGACAGCAAGTGGTCACTTAGGATGATCCTGTGAGAAATAAAGCATTGATAAATCATTAAGTGAATAACAGATAATGTGTTGATGTTTCATTTAGTGTGGTAGGATCTTCCTCAACTGTGTTTTTGTTGAACTGGTAGAAACAGTGTTGTAGTAACAGTGTTAATCACACTTTAAGGATTAGGGGGTCAGATTTGGTGTGTTAACATTGTTGCTGAAATGCCAGAGGATCCTGGCTATAGTTCCCCTACAGCCCAACTTCAAAAGGCCACAAACATTGCTGATCATGCTGCAGGCTTCAGTGATGAGTATGACTGACACTGTTCTATCATACACACATAGGCCACATGCACACACGTATGCGCATGCATGCACACGTGTGCCCACACACATATCAAGAGAGTCCTAAAAGAACAATAAAACATGCACACACACGCATGTGCACACACACACACACACACACACACACACACAGCACATAGACTAAGAGGGAGAGAAGACAAATGTAAACTGGGACTGCTACAACCATGCAACTGTATGTTGCTGAAGCATTGACCAAGCTCAGTGCATCAGATCCCAGCTCGATGCATCAGATCCCAGCTCAGTGCATCAGATCCCATTGCAGTGCATCAGATCCCAGCTCAGTGCATCAGATCCCAGCTCAGTGTGTCAGATCCCAGTGCAGTGCGTCAGATCCCAGCTCAGTGTGTCAGATCCCAGTGCAGTGCGTCAGATCCCAGCTCAGTGCATCAGATCCCAGCTCAGTGTGTCAGATCCCAGTGCAGTGCGTCAGATCCCAGCTCAGTGCATCAGATCCCAGTGCAGTGCATCAGATCCCAGCTCAGTGCATCAGATCCCAGTGCAGTGCATCAGATCCCAGCTCAGTGCATCAGATCCCAGCTCAGTGCATCAGATCCCAGCTGAGGGCATGTTTGTGCATATAATGATTAACATTGGTACATTTGTGTATTTTCAGAGAAGACACAATTGCGAGCCAAGATCACTCCACCAAAGAGAAGCTCATGTCTGTACATTTGTCAGTACTGTCTGGTACATCTCGGTGATATAGGTAAGAACATGCCAGATATATGGTGAGAACTAAGACTAGATAAGTTGCTATTTTATTGACCTACATTAAAGAAAATTGCATAGCAGCTATTTCTTAATGCTGTGAAATTATGTTGTGCATGTACACGTATACATGTGTGTGTATGAGTGAGAGAGAGGGTGAAAGAGAAACTGTTATTATTTAATTACAGATGCCTGTGAAATCATTTACTTTTTAATGCTGTGATAATAATACATTGTATGTGTTAGGTGTGCTTTTGGCATTGTTGCTGTGTTAAAATATTAGTCTATTGTTTATTCTATTTCTTACCGTGCACCATATGACAAATTTCCTTGTAAACTTGTACTGGGACAATAACTATTCTGATTGTGATTACCCTGCCACATGGGCAGCTGCACACTGTCTGCAGAGGATTGATCTCTATTCTGGAGGGTGGATGCTGTTATGCAAGGAACTTATCGTGACTGAAGGTAGTCCCCACATAACTATGCAGTGTATAACATTTTAATGTAGCCTTGGTGTTCTTCCTGGTGTCAGTGTGTTGTGACACAGCCCAAGCCAAAGGAGTGGAGATTCGCACAGTAGAGGCATGATGTGGCTAAGCTGGTGTTGCTTTGTTTCAGCCCGATACCGACAGCAAGGAGAACAGGCCCAGACCTACTACAGACACGCTGTCAACCTCTCTCCTCAGAACGGTCAGTAGAGGCTGTGTCCTTCTTTCACGTTTTGCATGACGATGATCCTTCCTCAGTTTGTACCCTTTGAGTGGTCATGGCCTGATTTCTTAGTCACAGCAGAGGTCATCAGTTTGAAACTGAAAGTCACAGTTCTTGGCAGTTGGGAAGCTCTCATCTGATCAAAGTTCAGACTTTGTCTAAGAAGCAGGCAAGCCGGTAAGTATGTAAGTAACTTGGTGTTTTATACCCAATCATCAAGCAAGACCAATGAGAACAATAGGCAAAGTGGAGGAGAAAGTGACTGATGAGAAAATGACAGAGTGAGGAAATTGATCTAAACACATAAAAGATTCAAAAGAATGCTTATTTATTATGACGTAGACAAGACAATGCAAATTTTCAGGGAAATCCCCTTCTTCAGGCCACAAAACAACACTTAAAACAACAATGAAATAGTTAAAAACAGTGAAACAATGAAATAGTTAAAAACAATAAAATAGTTAAAAACAATGAAAAATGATATGAGAGGTGAAGTAATGTATCTTTTTGTTGTTGTTGTGTTCAGTGCTTGCCGGAAGAATGTTGGCATGACAGTGATGTGTAATAGGTATGGTGTAATGAATATTATGTGACGTAAAAATGACAGAGAAATGTGAGGAGAAGAAGAGAGAGAGAGAGAGCATGCTAAGCTTTGGAATTGATTTATGGACGCTAGCAGTCATTCTTGTTTCAGATTTTTGTGAGGAAATTGAAACTCATTTCTTTGTTTGACGCTTTCCCTTTCTCCTCTTGCCCCAGCCATGTGAAATGTGAAAAATAAAGGTTTATTTATTATTTGTGATGGGTATAAAAAAGCACTTTAGTGTCATTGAACATGTCTCTTTGTGTTGCTGCATGGTGACCTCCACATTTCTCTCTCTGCCCATTGCTGCTTACTCTATTACATCATGTTTTTTGGCGTTATGTTGTGTCATCAAGTACTGTGCTGTGTGGCGAGGTTGACCTGTGCACCGGTTGTCAACAGGTCAGCCCTACAACCAGCTGGCCATCCTGGAGGTGAACCGGAACAACAAGCTGTCCTCCGTGTTTTACTACGTGCGCAGTCTGGCTGTGCGACACCCCTTTCCTGTGGCCGCCACCAACCTGGAGAAGTTCTACACCAAGCTCATCAAAGACACGTCAGTCACCTCGGTTGTCTGGTCATGACAGTGGTGTTTTAGCCACAAACTTTCACCCTGACTACAGAAATCACCCCCCCCCCCCCCCCCACCCCCCCTCCCCCTTGTTGCATGGTTGTGGCAGTGGTACTTTAGTCACAGCCCTTACCTAGACTAGAGAAATCTCACACCTTGATGTCTGATTGTGACAGTGGTGTTTTAGCGATAACCCTCACCGTGACTACAGAAATCTCACACCTTGTTTGTCTGGTTGTGACAGTGGTATTTTAGCCCCAGTCCTCACCCAGACTACAGAAATCCCACACCTTGTTTGTCTGGTTGTGACAGTGGTATTTTAGCTACAACCCTCACCCTGACTACAGAAATCCCACACCACAATTGTCTGGTTGTGACAGTGGTATTTTAGCTACAACCCTCACCCTGACTACAGAAATCCCACACCACAATTGTCTGGTTGTGACAGTGGTATTTTAGCTACAACCCTCACCCTGACTACAGAAATCCCACACCATGATTGTCTGGTTGTGACAGTGGTATTTTAGCTACAACCCTCACCCTGACTACAGAAATCCCACACCACGATTGTCTGGTTGTGACAGTGGTATTTTAGCCCCAGTCCTCACCCAGACTACAGAAATCCCACACCACAATTGTCTGGTTGTGACAGTGGTATTTTAACTACAACCCTCAGCCTGACTACAGAAATCCAGCACCTTGTTGTCTGGTTGTGGCAGTAGTATTTTGGCTACAACCCTTACTTGAGAAATCCCACACCTCCGTTGTCTGGTTCTGGCGGTAGTGTTTTAGCTACAACCCTGAGAAATCCCATACCTCTGTTGTCTGGTTTTGGCAGTAGTATTTTAGCTACAACCCTGAGAAATCCCACACCTCTGTTGTCTGGCTGTGGCAGTATACTGCTATAACCCGAACCCTAACCAGAGAGGTCGTACACCTCATTTGTGGTGTGTGATATATTCCTGGGCTAACTGTGGTGTATGTGATGTATTCAATGCCTTGCTGAACCGTATTGGTATTATATTCCTTGTCTTGGTGAACTGTATGTGATGTATACCCTATCTTTTTGAAACATATGTGATATATTCCTTGTCTTGTTGAACTGTATGTGATGTATTCCTTGTCTTGTTTAACTATGTGTAATAACTTCCTTGTCTTATTGAACTGTATGTGATGTATTCCCTGTTTTGTTGAACTGAGTGTGGTGTATTCCATGTTTTGTTGAACCATATGTGATATATTCCTTGTCTTGTTGAACCATATGTGATGTATTGTCTCTCTTGCTAAACCATATGTGACGTATTCCCTGTCTTGCTGAACTGTTTGTGGTGAATTCTTTGCTGCAGAATTTCATGTGATGCGTCCCAGTCTGACCGAACTGTGTGTTGTGCATATGACAGGTCAGTTTGGTGACCTCTCCCGCTTGCATTCAGCCCTTTGTTCTTTTTGATTCAGGTCCGAGTTCAAGGGCAAGATGGCGCAGAATGAGTTTGTCAACGCTTTCCTGCAGTTCCAGGCCCTTCTTCATTTAGCAGCAGGTAAGAAGTGAGGCAGGTAATAACTCCATCAGGAAAATTCTGTCAGGTAAGAACTCCAGATACTGAAGCAGAAGTAAATATGATTGGTTGAAAATCTGTTTGGGCTGGAACTCCAACAGGTAATAACTCCAGATGTCAAGGCACAGCTGGATCCGTCTGTTTATATCCAGATTCAGACAGGAAGTGCAGCAGGTAAGAACTCCAGATGTCAAGGCACTGGTGGATCTGTCTGATTGTTTATGACCAGATTGAGACAGGAAATGCAGCAGGTATGAACTCCAGATGTCATGGCACAGACTAATGACATTGGCCAAGCCACCAGTTTGAGCAGCAGTCCATTCTCCTCCCACCTTAGTTTTGTCACAGTGGACTGGGTGGCTAGTCTGTTGGATCAGAAAGAAAACCAGGGGCCTGTTAAGTGTGTGTTGCTTGTATTTGGCACAGATTTCCACCAAACATCTTACCTGTGCAGCCTCTTTGTCTCATGCTGGCTAGTTTACCTGGTCTGGCAGACATTCACCTGCGTCTGTCTTGGTCGACCCCGATTTCCACCGGGCTTCTTACCTGTATACAGTACAATACAATATAACTTTATTGCCAAGTGTCAATACACTGATTGCATGAGGTATGTTTTGTGGTGCCAAGTACACTCATCACACATTCACTCCAATCATAAGAAATTTAATTACAGCAACAGCAAATAAACATCCTGGTAAAAAGTCATTCATAGATAAAAACATCAGAAAATCCCACTGGCATCAAGCTGTGCATATCACATAAAATAAAATTGCCACTTCCTGAGGACCCCCTCTTAAAAGTTACTGTCCTAATAAAAGCAATTATAAGAATTATCTACAACAAATTAATTAATTAACCCTGCCGGCTTATTCCCCTGGCCACTATCACTATGGATGCATTGTCTCCTGCCTGCCAGCTCCCCTGGTCTCCCAGACATTTGCCTGTATCTGTGTAACTTTGTTCTTCTGTCTTGTCACAGATTTCCACCGGGCTTCTTACTTGTGCGGCCGCATCGTCTCCTGCCTTCCAGCTCACCTGGTCTCCCAGACCTTCAGTGCCAGCGTGCTTGTGCAGTGTGTGGCCATCACCATCTTCACCCTCAACCACGTGCGCCACGTGCCTTCCGGGGGTGATGTTAGTGCGGCCAGCAGCCCCAAGGGGGAGGGTGGGGGAGGGGGCGTTGACCAGGGTGGGGAGAAGACCTGGGTCAAGACCCCCCAGGTGGAGGTGATGCTGAGCGCGGATGAGCAGAAAAGTCTGGACATCATTCTGGGCTTTACAGGTAGGTGCAGGGTTCAGCACAGTCCTGTAGGGTGCGTGGAGGTCCTTGAGGTTTGAAAGCCCTTTTCAAGGCCTGGAAAGTCCGTGAAGTCTGGAGGTCCTTTAGGTTTGAAAGTCCCTGAAATTTGAAAGCCCATTTTCAAGGCCTAGAAAGCCCCTGAGGTTTGAAAGTCCCAGAAGCTTGAAAGCCCATTTTCAAGGCTTGGAAAGTCCACAAGGTTTAAAAGTCCTTTTTTAAGGTCTGGAAAGCCTGAAGTTTGAAAGACCATTTTCAAGGCCTAGAAAGTCCTTCAGGTTTGAAAGCCATTTTTCAAGGCCTGGAAAGTCCTTGAATTTTGAAACCGCTTCTGAAAGCCCTTGAAAATCAGTCAAAACAAGCCACAGTGCTTTGAAGTCTCTGAACAGTAAATAATTGTGGCACTGAAATAGAACTGTGTTTCATTCTCATTCTGCTGTTTCTAACACAACTACAAAATATGACTTTTCCTTGACGTACTCATATTATCCCTGTCTTGCTGTTCCTAGTCATACCCCAATGCAATAACGAATCCATTTGCAGTGTTCTTGTAATTTAAATCAATTTTCTGTTTTGCTTGGTTGTTGTTTCTTAATTTCCGCTTGGTCCATGAAAAGAAATAGGCTCTTGAAAGTCCTTGAAATTCGTTGAATTTTGTCTCCCCAATGAATGTCATGGATTGGTATGCAGCCACTTTATACGTGGGCAGGCTTTAAAAAAGACAACAGTCTGTACATTCTTTGCAGGTGGGGGCTGTGTTGTGGATGGGTACAACAACCAGGATGTTATTCTGGGCTTTGCAGATGGGTGGATGGGTAGAACAACCAGGATGTTATTCCGATGGGTGGATGGGTAGAACAACCAGGATGTTATGCTATTGGGTGGATGGGTAGAACCACCAGGATGTTATTCCAATGGGTGGATGGGTAGAACAACCAGGCTGTTATTCCAGGCTTTGCAGATGGGTGGATGGGTAGAACAACCAGGATGTTGTTCCAATGGGTGGATGGGTAGAACAACAAGGATGTTATTCCAGGCTTTGCAGATGGGTGGATGGGTAGAACAACCAGGATGTTATTCCAATGGCTGGATGGGTAGAACAACCAGGATGTTATTCCGATGGGTGGATGGGTAGAACGACCAGGATGATATTTCAGTGGGTGGATGGGTAGAACAACCAGGATGTTATTCCAGGCTTTGCAGATGGGTGGATGGGTAGAACAACCAGGATGTTATTCCAATGGGTGGATGGGTAGAACAACCGGGATGTTATTCCGATGGGTGGATGGGTAGAACAACCAGGATGATATTTCAGTGGGTGGGTGGGTAGAACAACCAGGATGTTATTCCAATGGGTGGATGGTTAGAACAACCAGGATGTTATTCCTATGGGTGGATGGGTAGAACAACCAGGATATTTCAGTGGGTGGATGGGTAGAACAACCAGGATGTTATTCCAATAGGTGGATGGGTAGAACAACCAGGATGTTATTCCAATGGGTGGATGGGTAGAACAACCAGGATGTTATTCCAATGGGTGGTTGGGTAGAACAACCAGGATGTTATTCCGATGAGTGGATGGGTAGAACAACCAGGATGATATTTCAGTGGGTGGATGGGTAGAACAACCAGGATGGATGGGTAGATGAACAGAATGGGTAGAACAACCAAGATGCTGTTCTGGGCTTTGCAGATCAGTGGATGGGTAGAACAATTAGGATGTTATTCCAGGCTATATATTACAGCTAAAAAGAAGTTAATAACAACATAAGATAACATATACATGCAGGCATTCACTCACGCATGCATGCACGGACGCACACACACACACACACACCCATGCGCGCACCAGGCATGCACATACATATACATGCACAGCCGCAACTGGCCACTTTTCTGCAACTTGACACACACGCACAGCAACAACAGCAATGTGCTCTCATTAACACACATAAATGTACATGACTTAGTGCCAAAAGGTGCGCAAATGGGGGGTCCAATTTTTGACTGTCAATAAAATCCGTTTCAAACACTTTGTCTTGTTGTTGCTTTGTGTGTGCGTTCATAATTGGTCAGTATTACAGTGGAAACAATATGAGCTCCAAATCTGGAGCAGCTGGAGAAATATTATTTTGAAAGTGAAAAGCGCCACGAAATTCAACCCCTGAAAACGGACATGCTCACGGTGAGTGCTTTCGATGCTTTCATTCACGTACATGACGAATCAAAACATTACCTCAGTCACCGATTTGCACAGAGGAGATATCGCTTTACACAGTGCATATAAAATCGATGATCACTAAGTTTTGTTTTTGGAGTTAGAGGCTCTGAAATATCCTTCGGTCGAACGTTATGTGTGTTGAAATGTTTCATGACCAGCATCTGCAGACAATCTAGTGAAGAACGGACTTTCTCTTTCGTCGAAACTTTACTCCAGTCACTGTGGTACGTCACTGCATCAGGCGCCAATGTTTTATTTTACTGCCAAATGTCTGGGTAGTTTTTAAAATATATTTTGCCATTCTTCATAAAATTGTTGCAATAAATAACGTTCAACAGCGTATTAAATTAAACAAGCAAATGATTTTTGATTTTTTTGCGCTTTTGCACTACTTCCAGTCAGCCATGTTATACATCCGGGTCATTTGCTTTTAGCACATGGCCGCATGGAAGAGACGTTCTGATATGTGAGAGGTGTGTGGTAATATTTTCGAAGACCATAACATTCAACTTTATTTAAACGTTCATCGGAGATTTAGTCAAATCTTCCGGTTATACGATGATATTTATATTGGTATATGCCGAATCTTTTAAAAGTATCGGAATGTTAGCATACAGAGTGAGTTTTTGTTGCTGTAGATCTAAAGTTTGTTCAGATGCTTTCGAAAATTTGTTTTCACCGAGTTTCTTACAACATGGGTGCGTGTTGAAATCGTAATGTGCGACAGCAGATTGGTTATAAACAGTATATTCTGATCGTACTCTTTACATTTTTGCTTGCGCTTAACGCAGTTCGTTTTGTTTACAAACTACGTCTTCAAACAAATCATCATATATGGTAGACAATTCAAATTTACGCAGGTTAAAGTCGTCAAGTTAGATGTTGAACATTACGATTACAACACGAGCTGTGGAAATAATAACGTTCAACATAATTATAGTGACCGTGCCTGTCTGCCTTCCAGAGTTCTAAAAATGTAAGGTGCCGATCTTAATAGCATTATTCTTTGGCTGTGATTTTTTTAGTAATATTTATTACGATTTTTTCTATTTATTATTATTAATTCTTTCACTTTGAAGTTAACTGTTCAACTATTTTTGTCCTAGGCACCGAGTCAACATGACCAGAAACGCATGGATGACAGGCTGCGTGTGTGTTTTCCTGTGACACCCAAAAGCAGCAAAAGTTGCTCTCACTCTTACTTGCTCCATTTTCTCTTACAAAACACTTACTTGTTTGTTAAATAAAAAGTATTATTTATTTTGTTATGAAAAACAAAGTACCATGTCGTCTATTTAACATTATGCTATCCACTACAACAAAATTAATGCAGCAAAAACTGTTCAAATGGAAATAGTTATGTGTCTTTATACTCTACTGTAATAAAAAGTTACTGATTTATCATTTTCATCAAGAAACAAACAGCATTGTACATCTTGTTGAAATAGTAATGTTCAACATATTTCTTACATCATTTGCTGTTTATGTCAAGAAAGCTTAAATTTGAGGGGGAAAAAATCATCAAATCTTCCTTGTCACATATTGTTCTATTAAAGAATAACTGTTTATGTTTCAAAATGTGTTGCTTTTTATTCATTTAAAAATGTTCAAGATTGGCTGTATGTTGAACGTTATGTATTGCAACAAACATCGTAGATGCTGTTCTGTGTGACACAGAACAACAACAGTTACTTGGTAATACTCATGTGGATCACATCTTGTAAGATCAGTTGGTTTTCAGTTACTGCATGATTAGCGCACAGTGATGTGGGCTTGTTGTAATATGTAATGTTCAACATCTTGTCACAAATCACACTGAAAGTCAAATTTCTCAGGAACAAAGAACAGCACTGCCTTCTCCCTTCATTGGTGGATGACTTCACATGTGTTCATTCAAAAAATGCATGACTCACTCACATCCTGTCAACTTTATTTTCTAGTACCTCTGTCCTCTTTTCTTGCGCACCTTTTGGCACTAAGTCACATACACAGTCTTAATACAGCTTGAAAGACCTACAACAGGCAGTTGATCTGGCTGTGTGCTGCCAGGGTAGAACACTGGCTGTACATGTGCTGGTTTAATTCTTTGATCAAGAGTAGAATGAAAGAGTGCTTGTATGATGCCGGTAGTGATGCAGATGATTTTTGTGGCTGGGCAGTGTCCGTGCTGGAGCTGCTGATTGAACACACACCTGCAGTGGGGGCGAAGGCGAGGGAGAGCCCCACTCTGCCCGCTGTGCAAGTTCTGCTGCACTGGCTGTGTCACTGCCCGGACGTCATCACCCTCCCGCCCTTTGCCAACTCCAGGTATGTTCTCACCACCCTCCCACCCTTCGCCAACTCCAGGTACATTCTCATCACCCTCCCACCCTTCGCCAACTCCAGGTATGTTCTCATCACCCTCCCGCCCTTCACCAACTCCAGGTATGTTCTTACACCATCCTGCCTACTTTAGCCAACTCCAAGTAGATCATAACAACCCCCCCCCCCCCCCCCCCCAATATCCACACACCCAACTCACCTACTTCAAGTAGGTCATTACACCCCCCCCCCCCACACACACACACACACCCACCCTCCCCCTTATCCCCCACCCTTTGCAACTCCAAATAGGTCAGTAACTATCACACCTGCCTTTTGCCAACCCCAGGTAGGTCATAACGCCTCCCCCCATTTTTGCCAACTCCTGGTAGGTCATAACCCCTCCTCCCTTTTTTGCCAACTCCAGGTAGGTCATAACCCCTCCCTCCTTTTTTTGCCAACTCCAGGTAGGTCACGACCCCTCCCATTTTTTTGCCAACTCCAGGTAGGTCATGACCACTCCCCCCTTGTTTGCCAACTCCAGGTAGGTCATGACCCCTCCCCCCTATTTTTGCCAACTCCAGGTAGGTCATGACCACTCCCCCCTTTTTTGCCAACTCCAGGTAGGTCATGACCCTTCCCCCCTTTTTTTGCCAACTCCAGGTAGGTCATGACCCTTCCCCCCTTTTTTGCCAACTCCAGGTAGGTCATGACCCCTGCCCCCTTTTTTGCCAACTCCAGGTAGGTCATAACCCTTGTCCCCTTTTTTTGCCAACTCCAGATAGGTCATGACCCCTTCCCCCCTTTTTTGCCAACTCCAGGTAGGTCATGACCCCTGCCCCCTTTTTGCCAACTCCAGGTAGGTCATGACCCCTTCCCCCCTTTTTTGCCAACTCCAGGTAGGTCATAACCCCTGCCCCCTTTTTTTGCCAACTCCAGGTAGGTCATGACCCCTTTCCCTTTTCACCTTACCAACTCCAAGTAAGCCACACCTCCATTTTATTTATAATTATACACGCTCTTTTATTCTGTTGTTTGTTCCTCATTATGTTGGCTTATCTGTTTATTTTCATATGGGAATGGGTGGGGGGGGGGGGGGGGAGTAGTTGTGTTCATGTCTCAATATTAGGGTAGGGTGCACCTGGTGTTTGTTGTTGTTTTTTGCTTTTCTCTTTTCTCTTTTTCTTTCTTTCTTCATTCTTCAGTACCTAGAGTGTCATTTGTTTTTATGTCTCAATAACTGGACATGGCCTGTTGTTGTTTCTCAGTATCTGCCATCTTCTGCTTTCTCTGTCCTAGCATCTGGGGTCAGCTGGCCAGGTTGCTGAATGCAGTGCAGCAGGTCGAGCAGGGGAAATCTAACCTGGATCTCTCCAAATGTAAGTCAACCAAAAACAAAAGCAGTGGCTGCATAAACTGAACAATGATTTCAACTGACAGTAAGATTTTATGTTCTTCCTTCAAGCGTCTGTTGCTTATGACCTGTGAGAGGGGAATTCTACAGAAAATATGACCTGGTTAGGGCAACATGTTATGAACAGTAAGAAATGGTTACAGCAACAGGTTACAAACAGTAAGACAAGGTTAGGGCAACAGGTTACAAACAATAAGACAGGGTTAGAGCAACAGGTTACAAACAATAAGATGGTTAGGGCAACTGGTTATGAACAGTAAGACATGGTTAGGGCAACAGGTTACAAACAATAAGACAGGGTTAGATCAACAGGTTACAAACATTAGGCCAGGGTTAGGGCAACAGTTTACAAACAATAAGACATGGTTAGGGAAACAGGTTACAAACAATAAGACCGGGTTAGTGCAACAGGTTACAAACAATAAGACAGGGTTAGATCAACAGGTTACAAACATTAGGCCAGGGTTAGGGCAACAGGTTACAAACAATATGACATTGTGAGGGTGATGGGTTACAAGCAATAAGACATAGTTAGTGCAACAGGTTACAAACAGTAAGACAGGGTTAGGGCAGCAGGTTAAAAACAAAAAGACAATTAGGGCAACAGGTTACGAACAATAGGACATGGTTATGCAACAGGTTACAAATGGTAAGACAGGATTAGGGCAACAGGATACAAACAAGAAATTAAAGCGAATTTGAGTGCCGGTTGAGTCCAAAATACCAGAAAGATTAACAGTGTGTGGCTTTGTGGGACACAGCAAAAATGGATTTTGTGCAAATGTTTCAGATGACGAGGTGCCATTACCTGAAGACATGGAGCTGAGGTGTTTCCAGCCAATTGAGAAGGCTCACAGGTGACCTAGTCTTGTTGTGTCAGTGTTTGTAGTGTGTTGTGTTACCTCTGTGCCTGAGTAAAAGTAGTGTTTACAGCCGAGAGAGTCCCTGTGGTGAATTCAGGTGACCTAGTCTTGTTGTGTCAGTGTTTGTGGTGTGTTGTGTTACCTCTGTGCCTGAGTGAAAGTAGTGTTTACAGCCGAGAGAGTCCCTGTGGTGAATTCAGGTGACCTAGTCTTGTTGTGTCAGTGTTTGTGGTGTGTTGTGTTACCTCTGTGCCTGAGTGAAAGTAGTGTTTACAGCCGAGAGAGTCCCTGTGGTGAATTCAGGTGACCTAGTCTTGTTGTGTCAGTGTTTGTGGTGTGTTGTGTTACCTCTGTGCCTGAGTGAAAGTAGTGTTTACAGCCGAGAGAGTCCCTGTGGTGAATTCAGGTGACCTAGTCTTGTTGTGTCAGTGTTTGTGGTGTGTTGTGTTACCTCTGTGCCTGAGTGAAAGTAGTGTTTACAGCCGAGAGAGTGTGACCTAGTCTTGTTGTGTCAGTGTTTGTAGTGTGTTGTGTTACCCCTGTGCCTGAGTGAAAGTAGTGTTTACAACAGAGAGAGTCCCTGTGGTGAGATCAGGGGGTGCCGTAAAGTGGCAGTGAAAGAAGTGTCACATAAAAACACAACCACCATCACAAAACTAACTAACTGCCAGCACCACAGCACCCAGCACCAAAACACCAACACGCAAAACGCCAAATGAACAAACCTTACACCTTAACACCCAACACCCAAAACGCTCAACCAACAAAGCACCATAGTCACTGGCACAAAACACCAAAGCAACAAACCACCAGCACCGTAACACCCAGTGCAAACACCAAAACATCCAACACACACACACACACACACACACACACACACACACACACACTAAATCAACACACATGACTAGCACCATAGAACCCAGCACCATAAGCCCACTGCACCAAAACCTTACACTGTAACACCAATATAGTACCTAGCACAAAACAACAAACTGCCAGCACCATAACACCCACTGCAAACCCCAAAACCCCAAACCAACACGAACAACTAGCACCATAGAACATGAAACCCAGCACCCTACGCTCACTGGGCCAGAGTAGCAAATGGATGGTTCTGTTGCGTTGCAGCAAGTACAGCTTCAGTCGCATTCCTGTGGACGGGTTTCCGCGTGGCGTGGAGGAGCAGGTTCGCTGCATGCGTCTCGTCAGCCAGGGCAAAGCCATTGCAGAGGAATTTCCAGAGTGAGTATTGTGCGCCCCAACCAGGGGAAAGTTTTTCATTTTGTCATCTCAACCAGGGTAAAGCTGTTGCAGCTGAATTTCCTCAGTGAGTAGTTTTGTCAACCAACAGGAAGCCTCAGAGCAGTTTTGTCAACCAACAGGAAGCCTCAGAGCAATTTTGTCAACCAACAGGAAGCCTCAGAGCAGTTTTGTCAACCCACAGGAAGCCTCAGAGCAGTTTTGTCAACCAACAGGAAGCCTCAGAGCAGTTTTGTCAACCAACAGGAAACCTCAGTGTAGTCTTGTCAACCAACAGGAAACCTCAGTGTAGTCTTGTCAACCAGTGAAAAGCCATAGCAGAGGACTTTTCAGAGGAGTTATTCTGGAATCATCTTGTCAAACAAGGGAAAAACTTGGAGAAGTCTTTTCAACAGAAAACAGTAATAAACAGTTGTACAAAGCATAGTGAAACACACACACACACACACACACACACACACACACACACACACACCACACCACACACAACAACACACATGATCATGAACACACACACTAATAGGATCGCATGCACACACACACATTGCTAATAAAGAACATACGCATGTGCATGCACACATACATGGCTGAGGACATCAAAAGAAATAAAAGAGGCTATGCTGGTTTAAAAAGGTCAAGTTTAAAAGCTACTTTTAAAGGCAAGGGTAGAAGAGCTGTGATAGAGACCAAAAGAGGGAGAATTCAAGACTTGTTCAGCAGAGAATATATCCAAGCAGCAGTTTGTGCAACATGGGCCAGCTAGAAACCTTACCAGTGTGGTGTGGATCCAGTCATATTGTCCATCACTACCGAAACGTTTAGAAAGCCGATATAAACTCCAGGGGGCATTTTGAGGTTTTTTTTCTTTCCTGCTAAAGAGGCTGTCCATTTTGGCAGGTGACCATAGAATTTAAAGCCAAATCCTTGATTTGTATTTGGATTTTGAGCTCTTCTTTCTCTTGGAAGAAACTTGTCTTAATAATAATACATAAATTTTCTATAGTGCTATTCCCTGCTGAGCACACTCAACACATTAGCTCATAAGGCTAGCTCCTTTTAACTCACCCTGTTTTAACTCTTTTAGTGCTCATTGACTCGATATTCTTTCAGGCACAATGTGTATACTGCCAGTCTTCTTACTGATTGTGGTACTGCTTTAAAAATATTTGAAGGCATGATTTAAAAAATGTCCTTTCCAGATTCACTTGTGACAAGAGGCAGAATTGTTTTTCAGATTGCTTATCCCCAGAGAACATTGATTATCCCCTGAGAACCAATTTCCTGGCAGACAGCTGGACAGATTTACTTCCTCTCTCAGGGCACTGAAAGGGTTAATGACCACTTGTTCTTTAACATTTGGAGTTTTTCATGTAGGAGTTTTTCCTTTTCTGGTTGTAACACTGACTGTCTTTATTGTGTGGTCAAGATTTGTTCACTGACTAGCTACAGTGGCTTTGGTGTTTTCTGCTATGAATGATATTGTGGTGATGATCTTTTTGTCATTTGTATACAATGGTGTTTCCCCTTATTATGTTTTACTCAGACTGAAGCTGACAGCAATTCAGCAAAACGACCCTCCTCGCATCAACTTCTCCGGACCTTTGGTCACGAAAAGTAAGTTTTCAGGTGCTTCCTCTTTTCATTAGCTTTCTGTCTTCTTCTTGCTTCTTTCTTCCATCTCTTTTTTGTTTTGTTTGTTGCCTATCTGTGTCTTCTGTTGTAAGTGTGTGTTCATAATAAAGACATTTTTGTCAAAACTGTTGTGTATGGTCCATGTCCCACCTTCTTTTGTGGAGCACGTTTTCTTTGTTCTTTTGCACAGAAGGTGGACTTAAAGCCCGTTCTTAACTGGGCGAATATTTGTTCATGAACATAGTTGGGAGTATTCGGCGAATATAGTTGGTTCTTAATTGGGCGAACCTTTGTTTCACGAATGTAGTTCAGAGTATTCGTCCAACTGCGACGAAGCTATATTCAGGGTCCAAAAAGCTTCGCTCAACATGTTCTGGGAACATTTGCCCTATTCGATGAACATTGTCTCTGATTGGCTGAGAGCAGAGCTCTCCTGTGGATGAGGAAAAAATAAAAATGGATGACGGTATCGCTAGGTTTTTCACTCGCTTCTGAGAGATTTTTATTTTATTTGTTGACTTGTGGGAGGCGCAGCCTTGTCTCTGGGACCCAGAATGAGATAGTAGTTAGTTGAATTACCCTGTGGGGGATGATTAAAGTATACTGACTTGACTTTAGCCTACATTTTCGATCATGCTGTCTGCTGCGCGTCTGCCGCAAGTTCAGGCCGAAGCTTGCATCTCATTACAAGCCAGTTAGAATGAAATAAAGTTCGTCGAACTGTCTGAACCATGTTTGGCAAACTAAAAGTTCAATTAAGAAACGAATCATAGTTTGTCGAACAAACATTCGCCCTGTTAAGAACAGGTTTAACAAGAACACTTATCTTAATGGGACTATAGGGAATGCAGTAGACCCCTTTTTCAAGACTGTTCATCTACAAACTGTGAAAAGAATGAAATGACTTGGCTTTCAGTTGGTTCAGTTCTCACCCAAAAAAAGACTTGCATGAAGCTGACGTATAGGTGAAAAGGGCCTTCTGTGTGTGGTGATGGTTTTTTGCTAGCAGTCAGCTGTTTCCTTGTTACTGTATATTTTTTAGGGGTTTTGTGTGCTTTGTTGTGTGAATGGCCACTCCATTATGGTATTTGGGCTGGCATGGTTTCATAGCATTCAAGCCTGACAAACTGTGACCCCCTCGTGTATTGATCATGGGCAGTTTTAGACATTTGCATATTGTGAGTGAGATAGTACCAAAATGAGAGTCTTCTCTTTTAACACATCCTCAGATTGTTCTCTTTTAACACATCCTCAGATTGTTCTCTTTTAACACATCCCTAGATTTTTTAACACGTCCCCAGATTGTTCTCTTTTAACACCTCCCCAGATTGTTCTCGCTTAACACAAACCCAGATTGTTCTCTTTTAACACAACCCCAGATTGTTCTCTTTTAACACCTCCCCAGATTGTTCTCGCTTAACAAAAACCCATATTGTTCTCTTTTAACACAACCCCAGATTGTTCTCTTTTAACACAACCCCAGATTGTTCTCTTTAACACAGGGGGGGATTGCCTGTATGTGATGATCAGGTTATATATATATATGCTTGATTCAATGTATCTGTCAAACTTGTGTATTGTGTATTAGTTATCAGTGTTGTAAATAATTGTAAAGCTCTTTGAAATGTTGTGAGAAAAGGCACTTCACTAATAATGTTCCTTATTATTATTATTATGAGAAGAACAGCAGATTGTGGATGACAATTCATAGATTTTTGAAACATGGGGGTTTATCTGAACGCTAAGTAAATTATTTTAATCCAAGTTCTTTTTAATTTGCTTTGGAAACAAAGATTTTCTCTGGTGTTTCAATCAATGACACCAAATTGTCTATTGTTGACATCGATTGTTTCAGGTTCTGATGTATTCCCTACATCCCACGAACGCCGTGCCAAGCAAAACGTAGCCATGCAGGTACCGTTCTGCACTGCAGAATAATTCAGGGTTCTCTGCTGTGTGATACTAATAGTTCAGGGTTTTCTGCTTTGTGTTACTGATAGTTCAGGGCTTCCTGCTTTGTGTTACTGATAGTTCAGGGCTCCCTGTTGTGTGATACTGATATTTCAGGGTTTCTTGTTGTGTGATACTGATAGTTCAGGGTTCCCCGGTGTGTGATACTGGTAGTTTAGGGCTCCCTGTTGTGTAATAGACTGATACTGTTATTTCAGGGTACTCTGTTGTGTGATACTGATAGTTCAGGGTTCCCTGCTGTGTGATACTGATAGTTCGGGGCTCCCTGTTGTGTGATACTGATAATCCAGGGCTCTGTTGTGTGGTGGATAATTGAACACTCCCTATTATGTAAATAATACAGGTTTCATTGTACAACAGTTCAGTGTTCCTTGTTAGTGTGTGTAATGGGGAAATGGGTGGGGCTGGGGTAGGGGGGGATTAATCTAGACGTGAATGAAATATATGATGCATAGAAATTTCCACACAGAATACTGTGTGTTCACAGCACCAAACTGACTTACTGATGAAGGTGCCAAGATTTAAGCATGACCAGACAGACTGACTGTGCAACAAGAAGACTGCAGAGTCATCTGCAGTTTCTTTTATTTGTTGGTTTAGTGTTTTGTTTCTACTTTGTTTTACCACCCTAATAACTCCACACTTTGTTTTAGTGTGGATTGTGGTGCCAGTGTGTGTGGGTGCAGTTGTCACACACACACACACACGCACACACACACATTGATATAATTTGTTACCCTCTCCCACCAAAAAAGTATTATGTCGCATTGAATAATAATCTCTTTGGTCTGTTGGGATTTTCATATTCACAAGTGAGATGGGCTGGGGGGCTGGTGGTAAAATTCTACATCCTCAGACCGGTGGGTGGGTGGTTTTGGTGTGTATTTTCTTTTTCTTCAAAAATTCACGTTGTGTTAAGACTGTCAGTCTTTGTTATCTTTTGGCAGGCGATCATGAAACATGGACAGGGAAACCAGACAGAGGCAGTGAGTATAAACATTGATTTCATCCATTTGTTCTCTGTGAGAAATGCTCCCCCCCCCCCCCTCCCCCCAATGCTCCCCACACCCCTCATACCCCACCCTTCTAATACCCCCCCACCCCCCATCACATTCCATCTTCACATGCCACCAGCCTAGTAGCCCCCCCCCCCCCCCCCCTTCCCCATCATACCCCACCATCTCCCCCACCCCCATCACATCATGCCACCCTAATACTCATCACCCCCACCACCCCAATACCCCCAACCTCATCACACCTACCACCCTAATAACCCTACACCAGCCACACCCTGGCACCCTAATACCACGCACCACTCCCATCACCCTAATAACCCCACCTCAGCCACACCCTGGCACCCTTATAACACAAACCACACCCATCACCCCCACCACTCCAATACCCCCAACCTCATCACCCCCACCACCCTAATAACCCCACCTCCACCCCACCTCAGCGTCCTGGCCTAATACCACCCCCACTACCCCAATACCCTCAACCTCATCACCCCCACCACCCTAATAACCCTACCCCAGCCACACCCATCACCCTAATCCCCCCCCCCCCCACCCCCACCTCCATCACCCCAATACCCCAACCGTATCACACTCACCCCCCTCATCACATTCAAATAACACTCCTCCGCCACCCCCTCCCCCAACCACCACCACCACCACCAAAAAGGTTTTGTGGTTACAGAAAAATGTGTTTGAATGTAAACTCTGTATGGGCTTCTGTTTGGATTTGTCCCAAATGCATCATTAACAACAAAACAAAAACAACAACCATAAATCAGCTTGTGTGTTTATCATCATTCAGCTTCCTGCAAAAAGTGACTTGCAAAGTTTTTTGTATAGTTTTTAATGGGAATTTTTTCATATCTATATTATCTAGGCTAGAGCTTTGATGTGTTCACAGAAAATGTATAATTTATTAGGTCTTCAAAAGTGCAAAAATCTCAGGACCCCCTATTGAATCACAAGGTTTGAATCGGCCACGAACAATATTCTGCCCAACTGCTGAAAGATGGTGTCAGAGGGGCTTGTCTAGCAGTATGGCTGTAAAGTGTACGTGACAGTTGGGCTGCCCGCTCAGTTTGCCTGCCAGGGGAGTGCTGTAAAGCAAATGATTTGCCAACAGGGACGAGACGGCAACAAAGATGGCAGCAGCGTGGAACAGGGCTCCCCAAAATACCTGCTGGGAACGGTCACCAGCGCTGAGCAGGGCTCACCAAAGTACCTCCTTGGAACAGTCACCAGTGAGCCCCAGTTCATGAAGCATGGAGGTGGGGCTGGCGCTGGCAGAATCCAGACCTCCTCCTCCCAGCTGTCTCCGGGTTTCTCGCGCCGTGGCCAATCCCCGCAAGCCAGGGATGCGTCGCCCATGCAGGGCTACCCTTCTCCTAGAGTTGTCTCCCCGCGGCCGGGCAGCGGCAGAGTGGCATCCCCATTGCCACCATCACAGCAGCAGCAGCAGCAGCAGCAGCCATCACCACCCCAAGCCCAGGCAAGGAAGCAGCTGGCTATGACCAAGCAAGCTCAGCCTGCGCCCCAAGATCATCAGATGCAACAGCCACAGCAGCACACACTGGCGCACAGCCTTCACTCTGGGAATGTCCGATTCCAGCCCCCGCCCTCCCCAGCCTCCCCCCCAGGCAGGGGTCATCAGGTCACTCCTCAACATGCCTACCCTGGCAACGCCCCTTTCCAAGGTCAGGCTCAAAGCCCAGGCCAGACTCCCAGCCAAGGTCACATGTCTCAAGGTCATGGTCAAGTTCATGTGCCTCAAGGTCATGGCTTTCAGGGCCAGGGTGTGGTGGTGGCCGCCACGCCGGGATATGGGATGGACGGTGCCTCTGGGCAGCAGGCCAGCCCTGGGCAGGGGGCAGTGTCGCAGTACCTATCCTACCCAGTTCCCTTCGCGTCGGTGGGAGGAGGAGACCGGTACTGCATGCCCAGCGGTGTGCAGGGCGTAGCGTCTCAGGCTAGTGCTCGCGCGCCGCTGGAGACTCCCAGAATGCAACAGCCCTTCTCACCTGGCCAAGCGGTGTCATCACCAGACATGTCCAGCTTGGCCCAGGGTGCCGCGCCAAGCTCCAGCGCCCGCCACCCATCGCCGAACCACCAGCTGAACCAGGAGATGCTGTCAGCGCTGCGCCTGGCCAGTCAGATCTCCCAGCAGCAGGCAGAGGGAAACGTTCTCCTGCATCCGCAACAACAGCAGCAGCAGCAGCAAGAGCAGCCGGTTGCCCACGGCATGCCCCGAGCACCTGCCCAGCAGCGCCTGCCCGTCATGGGTCACAGCGGTCAGGGGCCTGCCCAGAGGGGAGGGACGGCCATCGGCCCCACCCCATCCAGTTCCGCCGCCACTGCGGCACCCAGGGCTTACCCCGCCCCCGGCCATCCCCAGCCGTTCCACCCAGGAATGGGCCTGCCTCAGCACCCGCCTGCTGATGTGCCCATGCATGCCTTCTCCGCCTCCCGCCACCACCCTCACCCCCACCTGCAAGGCGCCATGCCTCCCCGAGGGCAGGAAATGGGTCTGGGTCAGATGGGTGCGGGTGCCCGCATGCCGGCCTTGCCCATCCCCATGCCGGGTCAGCAGGCGGCGCAGGGTTTCCCCGCGCTGATGACCACGCTCTTCCAGGAAGAGGGAGGCGGGCCGCGGCCGGATGCCATGCGGGGATTCCACGCCCTCTCCCCTCTCACCATACAGGTAGGCCTGGCATTTGGGAACAGTGATCATAGTCGCTTTTCTGAAGTATGGTGCTTTAGAGGCAAGGGTGTGTAGAGGCTGACTAGTAGTATACTCCCCACTCTTTGTTTTTTTTCTAGGCCCCAGCCAGAGTTCTGCAGGCCCTGTTTTTCAGATGTGGTTTTTTTTTGGACCCAGGTGTTTTGTATTATTGTAGGTGCCGATGTTTTACAGGCCTTAATGTTATATATAGGCAGCAGTGCTTCATGGGTTCTGGCATTTTTTAGGCCCTGGTGTTTTGTAGGTCCTGATGATTTACAGGCCTTGGTGTTATATATAGGCAGTGATGTTTTAGGGGTTCTGGTATTTTGTAGGTGGTCCTGGTGTTTTATAGGCCTTGGTGTTATGTATGTTGTGGTGTTTCATGGGCTTTGATTATAGGTTGTGGTGTTTCATGGGCCCTGGTATTTTGTGCTTCCTGACCATTTTTTAATAATAGCATGGGTTCTGGTGTTTCATGGGCTCTGGTATTTTGTAGGTCCTGGTGTTTTATGCATAGGCATTTATTTCTAGGCTGTGGTGTTTCCTGCTGATGGGCCCTGGCGGTTTGTACATCCTGATCTTTTATACTGTCATATTCATAGGCATTGGTTATAGGCTGCGGTGTTTCATGGGCCCTGGTGTTTTGTACACCCTGATCTTTTATACTATCATATCCATAGACATTGGTTATTGGCTGTGGCATTTCATGAGCCCTGGTGTTTTGTAGGCCCTGATGTTTTATAGGCATTAGTTATAGGCTGTGGTGTTTCATGGGCCCTGGTGTTTTGTACATCCTGAACTTTTATACTATCATAGGCGTTGGTTATAGGCTGTGGTGTTTCATGTGTACTGATGTTTTGTAGGTCCTGATTTTTATAGGCTTTGATTATAGGCCCTGGTGTTTTGTAGGATTTAGTGTTTTATGGGGCTGGTGTTTTGCAGGCCTTGTTTTATTGTAGGCCCTGATGTTTCATAGACTGTGCTTTCAATGACAATGGGCTTTAGGATAAGTGTAGGCCCCAGGTGGCATCGTTTAGGCCCTAGTAGTTTTTCAGCCTCAGGCGGTGTTAAATAGGTATTAAATAGGCACTACTGTTCTGCATGTCCGAAGTGGCATTTGGAAGGCCATGGTTTTTGGCCTTCCCCATCCCCCCCCCATCCCCCCCCCCCTCCCGCCATCCCCCACCTCACTGTCTTGTTTTCTTGATTATTTGCATTGTTGTTACTGTTTTGTTCATTTACTTGTTTGACAATTTGGCATGAACAGTTTTTTTGTTTTTTTTGCTTTGTTTTTTTGTGTTTGTTTGCTTGAATCTAGTTTGTTATATTTGAAATGTGGTTGAATTTCTTTCAGCCCCCCAAGTCATCGCCCCCCGACACTCGCATCAGTACGAGCTTCCAAGGTCATGCAGAGGTTAGTACTTGCCATACTCCCTCAGTTTCCGCCCATCATTAAATTTTGTTGCTTTCTTGGACTCTCTTAATGCAGATCCCACAGTGGGGCACTGCAGGTGCTTGACACCCAGAGCTCTTGAAAGTTCTCTCTTTGTATATCCTGTAACAAGAGGGTGGGGTAGGGTGGGGGGTGGATTCGATCATTGTGTCTGTCTGTGTCCACATTTTGTCTGGATGATGTCTTCTGAAAGGCTTAGCCTTTTGCAGTCAAACCTGGCATGGCAGTGCGTGAGCCGGGTTGTCATGCACAGAATGGGGTTCCTATCTTTAATGTGCAGTTTGGTGCCATTGTGCACTCACAGCCGATGTGATTGACACTGATACTTATGAAAATGGGATGGACACACAGAGGGTCAATGTATGCCTGAGTGACGGTGTTGGTGATGATCTGTTGCACACAGAGGGTCAGTGAGTGCCTGAGTGACAGTGTTGATGATGACCTGTTGCACACAGAGGGTCAGCGTGTGCCTGAGTGACAGTGTTGGTGATGATCTGTTGCACACAGAGGGTCAGTGTGTGCCTGAGTGATGGTGTTGGTGACGATCTGTTGCACACAGAGAGTCAGTGAGTGACGATGTTGGTGATGATCTGTTGCACACAGAGGGTCAGTGTGTGCCTGAGTGATGGTGTTGGTGATGATCTGTTGCACACAGAGGGTCAGTGAGTGACGATGTTGGTGATGATCTGTTCACACAGAGGGTCAGTGTGTGCCTGAGTGATGGTGTTGGTGATGATCTGTTGCACACAGAGGGTCAGTGTGTGCCTGAGTGATGGTGTTGGTGATGATCTGTTCACACAGAGGGTCAATGTGTGCCTGAGTGACAGTGTTGGTGACGATCTGTTGCACACAGAGGGTCAGTGTGTGCCTGAGTGATGGTGTGCCTGAGTGACGGTGTTGGTGATGATCTGTTGCAGGGTACCCCCAAGCCTGACAAGCAGGAGGTCATGGCGCCAGAGAAAAGGTAATGGCAGCCTCCTCATTACAGGCTCTGTGTGTCTTGATCTCTGCTAACTGTGCTGGTTTTTTTTGTGTGTGTTAATCTCTGCTAAGTGGTTTATGTGTGTTGATCTCTGCTAAGTGTGCAGGGTTTGTGTGTGTTGATCTCTGGTAAGCGGTTTGTGTGTGTTGATCTCTGCTAAATGTACAGGGTTTGTATTTGTTGTCTTTGCTAAGTGTACAGAGTTTGTGTGTGTTGATCTTTGTTAAGTGTACAGGGTTTGTGTGTGTTGGTCTTCGCTAAGTGTGCAGGGTTTGTGTGTGTTGATCTCTGCTAAATGTGTAGGGTTTGTGTGTGTTGATCTTTGCTAAGTGTTCAAGGTTTGTGTGCTTGTCTTTACAGGGTTGAGTGTGTGTTACTCTTTACAGGATTTATGTGGGGTGGTCTTTAGAGGGTTTGTTTTTATGAGGTTTTTGTGGGTTGGCCTTTACATGGTTTACGTGGGTTGGTCTTTTTATGGTTTGTGTGTCTTAGTTTTTACAGGGTTTGTGTGTTGGTCTTTGCAGGTGGATTGTGCATTGGTCTTTATTTGTGTGCATTGGTCTTTATTTGTGTTTTGGTCTTTACAGGGTTTGTACGTGTTTGTCTTTACAAGGTTTGTGTGTGTTGGCCTTTATAGGTTTTGTGTACATTGGTCTTTATTTGTGTGCATTGGTTCTTACAGGGTTTGCTTGTGTCAGTCTTTGTTTTGCAGGTTTTGTGTGTAGATCTTTACAGGCTTTGTGTGTGTTTGTGTGTGTGTGTTAGCCTTACAGGGTTTGTGTGTATGTTTCCTTATCCATTAATAATGTTTGTTCTTGATGATTACAGAAGTTCACAATGCTGTGACATGAGAATGCTTTGATATTTTTTTATATTCACGTAATTTACTGTTGGCATAAGTGTTAATTTTATTCAGTCCCTTTGTGGTTCCGGTCATGCCCTCACCCCACCCCAACCCCCATCACCAGTTGTTCCCTTCCCCTCCTAAATCCCCTCCCTAAAGCCTCCCCCCTCCCATCCCCACCCCGTGTCATGGTATTTATGATGGCTGTGCTGTTTCATTCCTCCAGGGAGGTGGAGACTGTGATCCATGGTGTGGGAATGCCAGTGGGGCAGCCAGGGGGAGAGTACTCTCTCTTTGCCAGTTCTTCCCCTTGGTCCATGCCCTTGAACTCCAGCAGCGACTCCAAAAGTGAGTGGTGCCACCTGGGCTGTGTTTGCATTGTCTTGTGACCGCTAGAGCGTGCCTGTTTGTCAGCTGCAGGAAGTCGAAATGAGCTGTCTGTCTGGGGCACCTGCTAACTGTGAAGGTGCAGACACGCCAGCTGTTTTGTCTGTGTGGCTGACCCATGTGGGTGATGGTGTTGTGTCAGTCGGGTTGAAGTGCACTGACCACCACACATTGGGACTCCAATGCAAGTCAGTGCCTGATCTGATACACAAAGTCCCCTCATCTCACTGCCTGCCCAGTTACCGTCAGACAGAAAGCACAACAAAGTCCAACACTTTGCACTGAAATAAATTACTGTCACTTCTAATGAGGGAGGTGTTCAATAGATCATGAGACAGCGCTATTGACTGGTGTGTCTGTGCATTTGAATCTTGACTGTCAACGTGTGTGTGTGTGTATGTATGTGTGCACGCATGCATGCGCGCAGATGTCTGTACATTTGAATATTAGTTAACATACACATATATATATGTTGACTGAAATTAAGATTCAAATGCACAGACATATGCATGCTTGCAATGTGCATGCATGCACGCATGCACACACACACACAAAGCACTTAAGGCCAAGCTCGATTACAAGGTGGCCATTAGAATTATTATTATGACAATAATTATCAGTATTATGTGAAAATCCAGTTTAGAATTATTATTATTACAAAAATTATCAGTATTCTGTGAAAATCCTGACCTTGTTAGCTTCCTCTTGTTTATTAATGTTGTTTTTCTCCAGGTATGGCATCTTCACCTTTCTCCTCCCAAGACAGCAGCATGCGTAACTCGCCTGTGGTCGGGTTTGACCCCCAGGCTGCCGGACCCTATGACAACGCTGCACGCCACAAGGCGCCTCAGGGTGAAGGATGGGTGGCCCAAGGTCAAGGATATGAAGAGCAGAAGGGCAGAGGTCAAGGCCAACAGGCCGGCAGCAATATGCCAGTAAGTACAAATATGTGAAGATGTCACTATATAAATAAGTGATTATACTGATAATAATCAGGGAATCTACAGAAGTGCTTTGTAAGGTGTTTTTTTGTTTGTTTTCAAAGTTTGGAGTGCATAATGTTTACGCATACAGAACAGTCAGTGGCACAGTAATACATTAATGGATATGCCTATTATATAAAGCATAATAAAATGCATGCACAGACACACACACACACACACACACACACAACACACACACACACACACACACACACACACTCATAGGATTGTGTGCACATGAGCATACAATACCAGACAGGACACACTCAAGCACACACACACACTTGCACACACACACACAGAGCATGTTTGTGTGTGAAGACTTTGTGCTTTACAAATAATCATTGTTATTATTATTATTGCAATCTTATGACTGATTGTTATCATTTTGACAGACTATGTGGTCAGAAGCACCACCCATGACCCCACTGGAACGTCTCTTGGAGCAGCAGAGAATGCAGCGCCAGACTGACCCCCATTGAACTCTGAACCTACAGCCAAGGTCATAACTATATCCAAGGATGCCTAGACTGAACAAACCAATGGTCAAGGCTGTAAATGAGCAGTCAGACTGACCGCTGAGGATCTCTGCCCGAGCCCAGTGTCCTTGTCAGCAAGATGGCTGTCCTTCCTGAAACAGCTTCCCCGAACTGCCACTTTTACCCCAGTGTCAAGGTCAAGGATGCGCCAACACCAAGGTCAAGTTGATGGTGCAAAGTTGGAGTTTAAAGTGGGGAAAGGGGAAAAAATGTGGGTATTGCCTGGGAGTTCTTTCACTGAGACTCTGATCAGACTTTGTGGTGGTAACTGTCATGTGTACATATTGTGTGTGAAGTGAAGTTTGGTAAGGGGTGGATCCTTCAGCCCAAATCAAGATCAAGTGCCATTTTCTGTTTGATTGAGAATGGAAATCTTGCCCCTTTTGTGTGAAGTGTTGAGAAATTTGAAGATTGGTTTTGTTTTTAAAAAAAATGCCAAACATGTCATTGTTTGACATTTATTAAAAACAATAATGAAGAGTTTGTGACCCTTTACTTATCAGCTGAATACAGTGATTTTACTCAGTGAGTCAACTTTTCTTCTTGTGTATTTTTTTATCATCAGTTTGCACAAAATTGGATGTGGTACAGGTTGGAAGTGTTTCAAAATGTATACTGAGAATGAAAAATTAAACCTTCTGGTAAAAAGAGAAAGGATTGCTCTGTTCAGCTGCATAACCTAGATCAGAATGCTTCATTATATCTGTACAGCTGATCGTTTTACTCAGCCATGTATGGGTAAGCATTCTGTTGGACAAGTCACAATGATGCTGATGATGATGATGTCCATTTATAGCATGCCAAAAAGAACTGCATGTACAGCGTGCTTGTGGCATAGCTTTCTGGTGGCTGCATTGCCATGACAGCATGTGAGGGACTGCCACTTCTGTGAAACAAGTCAGCAGCGACTGCTGATTGGTAGTCTTTGTGGAACAATGATCAAAACCTCTTTTGTACAGATTTTAAAAATGCCATGGACAAATATGTTGTACAGATGGATGTCGTGATGAATGGTTTTAAGTTTACCAAGTTTCTTTTGATTTTAATTCTAAACAGAAAGGTGGCTGGGCACTGGTCAGAATAATGTAATACCAAGAGAAGAACCATCTTTTGATTTGTCCTGAGTTTGACAGCAAGGTAATTGCCAAAGTCAGAATGATCTGATTCTGAAGCTTAAGTTTGGAGAGAAGAGGAGATGACTGTGAGAGGTGACAGTCTTCTCTTCAAAGACTGTTAAATGGCCT
The DNA here is from genome assembly GCA_018857735.1 of Alviniconcha marisindica. NCBI lineage: Eukaryota > Metazoa > Mollusca > Gastropoda > Provannidae > Alviniconcha > Alviniconcha marisindica. The sequence goes on from JABMCL010003344.1 coordinate 283,426, forward strand.
GTACACAGATTTGGTGTAGTGATGAAGAGAGATGACAGTCTTCAAAGACTGTTAAATGGCCTATGCACAGATTTGGTTTGGCAAACTCATTTATTCAGGTTTGGTTAGGCATGTGTGTTGTTTAGTGGTGTTGTGTGCGCCTTAAGGTACAAGCAGCCTCATAATTTGGACTGTTTTCAGTGGTGGTTTGCTTAGCAAGGCAATCGGTGTGTGTGCCACAGCATGATGTCTCATATATTGTTCTGTGCACCCTGTGGTATTAGCCGCTACATAATGTGGACAGTTTCCAGTTGTTAGTTTCTGTAACAGCTCTGCATGTGCGTGTGTGTACACCATCATACAGAGATGGCCATCAAATTGGAACTATTTTGGTGGTCAGTTTGTTTAGCACTGCTGGGTGTGTGTACATGGCGAAGGTACAGGTGGCCATGTAATCAGGCCAGTTTCTAACAATCAGCTTGTTTGACAGCGCTAGATGTGTGCATTTGTGCCAAAAAACACTGATGGCAGTATAACCAGGATGTAAAAGGTGGTCAGGTTGGTAATTGATGCGGTTTGCATGTGCATCACACAGTATAGCTGTAAGCGTCCACATAACCTGGACCATTTCCAGCAGTGAGTTTGTTCACACTGTGTGTGTGTGTGTGTGTGTGTGTGTGTGTGTGTGTGTGTGTGTGTGTGTGTGTGTGTGTGTGTGTGTGTGTGACTGTGTATGTGTGTGTGTGTGTGTGCACCAACAGTGATACAATCAGGACTGTTGTGATGAGTCTGAGCGCCGTGAGCCAGCTGTGTACACACCATAGGGTAGAAGCAGCTACATGATCAGGATTGTTTCTAGCAGTCAGCTTCCTGGGCAGATGTGGAAGTGTGTGCGTATGCCTATAACTAAGGTACAAGTGGAAATATAGCAAGACTGCTTCAGTGCTCGCTGTGTGCACTCAATGACGTGAAAGTGGTCACATCAGCTAAAACGGGACTGTTTCTGGTGCTCAATTCCTCTAGCAATGTTGTGTGTATTTGTGTGTGCCACAGGGTATCAGTGGTTTCATTACCAGGACTGTTTCTGATTGTCAGATTATTTAGCAATGCTGGGTTTGCATGTGCTATATGGTGTGATAGGTCACGTAATCAGGCAGGTTTTGGGCAGTCATGCAGCCATTCAAGTGTAGGTACTAATACAGCCAGTGTGAGCTAAGAATGTGGAGCACATTTTTAAAATTTTAAAGTATGACTTAGGTGGATGTGACAAACTACTTCATACATCCAAATACATGGAGATACAGATAGATCAAACTTCTAAGAAATGGAAACTAAGTCAGACATTCCAGCTTTACATAAAATTGAGAAACGCTGCTATTCTATCAAGGGGGTGGATGATGCCGCCAGCTTCATCTTCCTGTACATGTGGGCTTTGAGTCGGTTGTGGCCCTTGCAGACAAGTCTGGCAACTGCAGCCTGCTGCCACTGAGTTAGGCTGCAGAAGTTGTCCCTCACAGTACATTGCTCCAGGGCTGCTTTGGTGACAGTTTTCTTGAGTCTGTCTCGTGAAACCACACTGTTACTGCAGTCTTGAAGATTAAAAAGAGCGGAACACTTAGCACAGAGCTGCCCATTTCTGCTGAGAGCAAACAAGGAGGAATGGAGGGAGAGGATGGTCACATTCTGCTTGCAGACTGGACTTTTCCCGTAGCAGTGATCAAGAGAAGAAGAAGAAACAGGGAAGTGGGAGGGGGCGAGGTGGGGGGGGGGGGGTCTCCCATACAAATGCAGGGCATGTTTTTTCTCTCTCCAAAAATGGTCAGTACAATTGCTCATTTGGTGATCTCTTCACTGCTTGCTGTTGGGTGCCTGTGTGAAAAGAACCATGTTCTCACACAAAGCGGAGCCACAGTTGTGATTATTTCCTTGTGCTTCTCCACAGAGGAAGCTGCCAACTAGCCCTACTCAGCGGTTATAGCAAGTCTGTCAGAATGTGTGAATTGCTTCTGGTTCAATAAGCTATCATTTCACAAAGGAGATTGGGGGGGGGGGGTCTGTAAGATGAAATGTCATTAATGTGGTATTTGTTATACCCCTGAACCTAATTGTTTTACTGGTACGTTGTTGTTGTTGACTGCTTTTATATAGCACTGTTCTCTGCTCTAAAGCAGTCTCCTTGTGCTCTTGTTGCATTTGATTCAAAATGAGCGACTATAGCTTTCTACAGTGCATTTTGAATGTCCACTGAAGTGGTGTACTTACAGTCATTTTGATCATTGCATGGCTGGTGCCATGTGAAACTGCAGCCATCATGGCATGCATACATAGGGTGCATGTATGTCTAGCTGTTACATGCCACCAGCACTGTTAGCAGAATGACTGGGATCTTTTATGGGCTGCTGCAGTAACATGGGGCAGAATGAATACCGAAATAAGTCAGCACAGAAAGCTGACCATGGAGAAGAAAATTCTCCCACCTGACTTGCCAGGACTCAAACCTGCTACCTTCCGATCACAAGTCTGGCATTCTAACCACTGAGCTGTCCCCACTCCCCACATAATTAATAACATATGTAATACTGGCAAAACTGATGATTTTTACACACACTGGGCAGGTTTTTATGCATCCTTTATGTGGTGTAGAGTAGGTGTGAAACTGCCTACATGTTGAACAGAGGTAGACCAGTGAATAAGCCTTCCATCTGTACATGTTTTGTGGAAGCAGTTCATGGAGGTTTGGACATCTGAGCATAGTTGTGAAAAGTGGCTTAACTTTTGAGCTGTTGAAGCAGGTGGCAGTACAAGTGCTGATTGATTCATGAACATGCGATGGGGGAAGGGGCTTGAGATTATGGAACAGTTGATGCAGTTCTGTTATTTAAATCCCCCCCCCCCCACCCCCCCCACACACACACACCACACAACAACAAAACAACAGGAAACAAAAACTTCACCGTCTTGTTTTAGTCATGTAGTCCCATGAATGTAATTATGCTTTTTCACTTGTGCTTTTTATATATATATATTTTTTATCAGTTTGAATCTTTCCTTTGGTTCTCCATGTGTGTGTGTGTGTGTGTGTGTGTGTGTGTGTGTGTGTGTGTGAAAGCAGTATGATGCACAAGAATGTGTTTGCACTTTCAGGTTTTATGTTACCTTTGCTCTGGAGGTGACCCAGTGCAGTTGGAGGGAAATTAGAATCCAAGAACTAACTGCAACTCCCAACCACTGTGCAGTGCACACACACAGTAACACACAAACACATACACCAGTGTGATACATTTTTACATGTTACCTCCCCCCCCCTCCCCCCAAGCAGTAAATGTGTAACATCACAACAAATGGATTCCACAGTGAGAGGTTGACATACTACCCAACACAAAATGTACATGTGTGTATGGTTTGCACTTTTAATTGAGGGAATCAATACACATGTATACTGTATATAACATGTATTCATGTGCTGCTACTGCCTCCCCACCCCTGAAATCAGAAACGACATTAATTGAACTATTTGTTGGCAGGATGGGGGTCAAGGTTTTTGAAACAGCTTTCCAGGTATGCATTTTCTAGCATTGGGTTCAACAAAACATGCTTGTGCTCTGCAGCGAGTTTGAACTGTTTGATTTTACCCAGAGAAATTTTGTGGGTGCTGCCAGTGCTGCTGCCATCTTGTGACAATTTTATTGTTTTTGTTTTGGAACACTTACTTCACAGTGGCACTGTAGGCTGGCAGGTTGTGAGATGGTGATGTATATATAAACAAAGGAGCAAGTTTGTGAAACAGACAGTTTGTTGAGGGAGGCTGAGTTTTTGCTTGTTAGCAAGCACAGGAAGTACTGCTTCAGTTGCCGGAAATGAGCTTTGCTGTTTGTGTGGTTGTGTGAGGTTTGACAATTTACCCTGGTTCTTTGAGTCTTTTTTTTTTTTTTTTTTTTTTTTGACATGAGGGTGGTGTCACATTATGTGGAAAGTCAACTGACAGCAAAATAAACATACTGAAAAATATTTCTTGGCATGTTGTGATTGTGTAGTTTGTGTGTGCGTGTTATGTGTGTGTGTGTGGGGGGGGGGGGGGGGGGGGGAACTATATATGCATGCTCATAGTATGAATAACTGTTACTCCAAACATGCTACACCAATGCTTTCGTTACAAGAAAAAAGGTTAATGTTAGGCCACCATGGATTTTTTTCCCCTTTTAATTTTGTTTTTGGGGCCACATCATTTGCAAAACATGAAAATGTCCAGCATTATACTTTTCTTCCCTTTCCTCTCAAAAACTGCACCACACATTTTGTTTTTCTCATCACTCACAAATACAAAAAATAACTATTGGTACTGGTTTTGTCTATGGTGTTCTACTCTGCCTTTCTTCTATAGGGTGGTTGAGGGGTTGCCGGGGTACCAGCAATGCAGCCTCCCAATAAATTTCTGACTCAACAAAAACCTGGTACTTTTGGAAGACTCATTCAAGCATGACAAAAATCCTGGCACTATTGGTGACTACATCAAAAACAACGATAGGGCCTACATTATTCCATGTTGCCGCACGGACTAAGTGCAAAACTCATTCTACATCAAGACTGCAACTGACTGGAATCACCTGGACAACACCACCGTCCACGCTGCCTGTTCAGCGGTTCAAAGCCCTAGTAGTGGCTACACAACGGCAGTAGGCCGCCAACGCGCAGTCCCTACTCCGCTGCACTTAGCCTGACTACTATGAAGCAGCGTACATTTCAAGATTAAGACGTTTTGTGTACACCATCTTATTCTTCTTTAGTCTTTACCTCCACAGAGACCCCACGGTTAGGGACGGGGAGCCTCCACCTCCACACAGCTCTTGAGCTCTGAGTGTACACCATACAACCACGCGCCACTTAATCGAAGCTACATACGTAGGGTGCATGAACTTGCAGAAGCTGAAGAATCAGTCATCAAGAAGAAAGTGACGAGCGTTGACGAAAGAGAGAAAGATGAAGAATGAAAAACACACACACACACACACACACACACACACACACACACACACACACACACGAATAAAACGAGGCAGAAGAATGAAAAGAACAATGCATACATAACACAGGTCAAGAACGAAGGGGGCGCATGAACTGCTGAAGATGTTTTACTCGAGGAACAAAAACATTATGCCTAAATTGTTGGATCATCAAACATACCGATTCTCAAGTGGTGTGTTTGAAACGAGAGTATTGGGGTTCAATACAATTTACGTTCAAAGAGATTTCAGGGCACTTCTTTTTTTAGTTTGTTGCTAATCTTCAAACACAAAACTGTTTTCTTTATTTCTTTTTGACTGAATTTGACAACGTTGTCGTTCAGTGATGAACTTCCGTTTGCGTGTCAACATGCGCGCGCATCAAAAAGCCGAAAATGGCCGACTCCAATAAGAAAGACAAGATAGCAGCAGCTAAAAAGAAGGTAAACTTAACATTATATTGACTTATTAAAGAGCGGGAATTGTTTTGATTGCTCTTTTATATCTCAGTATGTAATATCGATGTTATAGATTTATGCAGTACACACTGAGGCATTTTAAAGAATATCAAATACGGGACAAACATGTCTTGATTTTGCAGTAGCAGACAGCAAATTCCTGCTTTTTGGGGCGTTACGTGTAATTTTTGGCATTACTGATTTGTTTCTAGCATGACAATTATTTACAAACTGTGTAGGAATGACGATCGTTTGACTGTTGTAGGTGTTGTAAAGACTGCCATTTCTCTTTTGGTGTCTGGAGATCTTTCTGCTAACCAACACTGCCACTAACCATCTCGGCAACTGCTTGTAAGTTGCTGCAACTGAGTTTATTGCCTTACCCCCTTGATGACCCCTTGATATAAGTCTACTGGGTGTCTTTCTGTTCTGATCGTTTGGTTTGCACTTGCATTACTGGGAAGTGGGGTACTACTTTCACTGGATTATGTTGTGTGGGCACCAAGTTTAGGGAAAAATATATAACTCGTAGTCATATTGAAAATGTGCAAAGACGCTTTACCAAACGTATTACTAGCATAAACAACCTGGAGTATTAACAGACTTACAAAGAATAAATGTACTTAAATTGCCAAGTCTGGAATACAAAAGAGCCAGAGGTGATATGACTGAAACTTTTAAAATTATAATTTTTATGATCCTGAAAATGTTTGTTCCTTGTTCAAGCAGAATGAATCTGCTAGAACAAGAGGACACCCTTTCTTTTTATGCAAGAAGACAGTTCAACTAATCAATATGAGCAAAAAATCTTTTATTAACTGAGACATAAGCAATTGGAACAACTTGCCATCTGATATTGTATTGTCAGGGACGCTAAACTTTAAAGTTTTAAAGTTTAAAAACATTGGGAACAGAAAATATTTATCACAACTGCAGCAAGGTAACTGATAAAAACAAGCCAGGTCACTACATGCAACACTCTTAAAAGGAACAATGTTAACCATAATATACATCAATATGCTACTCAGGAGCTGTAATTGATGTGATATGATAATTAATATGATTACCAGCATAGCATACTGACTAGTCCAAATGACAGGAGGTAGATCTAGTGCAGCAGCAGTAGTAGAGTGTTAACTGTCAAGTCAAAGTTAGCATATAATTTGTACTAGTTTTTTTAGAGAACTAAAAGTAAAAAAAGAGAAGAAAAAAATCTGAGTGGTTATTGATCAGCTTCTTCAGTGTAAAACATTATGAAGCCTAGCGTGCATTCTGCTGTAATCAGTGAATGAAAATTGATACATGGCACATAAAAAATATAAAAAACATGAAAACTTATGTGTTCACAATGCTAGTTGCACACGATGCGTACATGTAGGCTCTCATTGATAGTTCTAGCTAGTGAGAGTCTCACTAGCTAAAACTACCACAGGTACCAAAGATATTCATGCCAATGGTTTAGACTAGTCAACCATTTTATTTCTAACTCATTGATAGAGCCAGAGGGCAGTGATAAGCATGAGCACTGTACAATTTGTAATCCACTTTTCAAGTTACCAATAAGCACAGGTTGCATGGATTTAACTCTTGGTCAAGGCACGGTGAAGGGACTTTTTCAGTGCTTCTGCAGACTTGATGCCTGACTTGCCTTTCTGTGCAAGCACACACTTTCTAGATGATTGTTAATGTTATGCACATTCATAGAGATCCCTATATTATATGTTTAGGTATTTTATATGACTAAAAGTAAAACTGTAAAAGAAAAATGTCATAAAGGAAAACCACTATAATGGTACAATAACTAGAATGATGAATATATCATTATGGCTAATCCAATAAAAAATCAAATTAAAATCTGTTTTGGCATTTATAAAATTTAGCTGCTTTCCTGTCAGTGGCACATACATTCATATTATATACCATATAAACATATATATATATATATATATATGTGTTGCTTTCTTCTGATAGAAGTAGTAGATCTAGACTTCTGTTTTCTTATGCTGACCATTCCTCAGTTGCTTATAATATCATTACATGCTTTTAATGTTATACTCTGTCACTGGAAACTGGGGGGCAAACCAGTGTATTTTGGTCCTGCACTCTGTTTGCAAAACATCATGTATGATGGATAAGTCCATTCTTCTGATAATCTGGAGCAGTTTTTCCCCCACTTCCCAATGGTGCAGCTCTGACAGTCTTAGTCCTTAGCAATAACTGTTGTTATGGATCTATACTTACTGCTTATGTCTACATGTATACTCTTTGGATTGTCCAGTGCTGTGACTGCAATGGCATAAAATTGTGCTGTCAAATTTTGCTTCAGCAAACATGAAAGTTTTTCTGTGTGTTTGTAAAGGAAATCTGTTGTTTTGGAATGCTCATATTTGATTGTAAAATTTTACCCAAAATGTTGTTAATCATTTGATGATAATATTATTTTGACCTGCTTGTAAGTTGTAGCCTGTAGTAGAACCCCCAAAGAGAAGATTCATTTATCCATAGTGTTCTTATTCATAAATTTATGTAAAACGGTACTCAGAAACTAAAAATTAAAAAACTTTCACCTGTAACAGTGTAAGGATTAATGATAATTTTGGTAAACCTAAAACTGCCCCAAAATGGAAAACTTGCAGCCAGCTTTGTTAAAGAATCAACATAAAACAGTACCCACAAAACATAACTTGAAACTTGCATCAATTTTAGTTGTTAATGGTTAAAAATAATCATTCCTAATGAGCTGGGTCACAGCCAGGCCAGTCACAAGATCAAAAATGACACTGGGGTTGTGCAAAAATGGTGAAAGTGTGCAAAGGGTATGACTTCTATATTCTACACTCATAAGCCTTGCTTTTGATCTTGGGTACCATTCTGACTTCACCTCATGAATATTCTTTGGGACTGATCCGTGATGAATTAGGTGACACTGATAGGTTTGAACTGCCAAACTGTGCAGACTATAGGTCTACAAACATAAACACAGACATGCATTGTGCACAACAGACTGGCCACACTCAATGCATGCATCTTGTGTGTGTGTGTGTGTGTGTGTGTTCTTGCAGCTGAAGCAATTTCAGCAGCGGTCTGGGCGAACACCAAGTCGATCTCCTGCTCCCACATCAAGGTCATCACCAGCAGGCAGAGACAACGGTGAAGAAGATCAGCCACCAGAGCAAAAATCTCGCCGAAGTATTTCACCAGTGCCAGAGCAGGTAGACTCCGTGACTGTATAAGTATAGTTTTAGCTTTGTAATTTTACATTACACATTACATTACATGTGTTACACGTTACTGGTTTTAGCCATGAAGGACCAAGAGCTTTACATCATCGTATTACACATATGTATACCAGCCACCAGCACAGGTAGAGCCATACATCATTTCAGTACATCTGCTGCATGTCACCAGAACAGATAGATTCACACATCATTTCAGTACATCTGCTACATCACATGTCACCAGAACAGGTAGATTCACACATCATTTCAGTACATGCCACCAGACCAGGTAGATCCATACATAATTTCAGTACATCTACTACATGCCAGCAGAACAGGTAGATTCACATATTTCAGTACATGCCACCAGAACAGGTAGATCCAAACATCATTTCAGTACATCTACTACATGCCACTGGAACAGGTAGATTCACACATTTCAGTGCATGTCACCGGAACAGGTAGATTCACACATTATTTCAGTACATGCCTCCAGAACAGGTAGATTCACACATCATTTTAGTACATCCACTAGTACTACATGCCACCAGAAAAGGTAGATTCACACATCATTTTAACTACATCTACTACTTGCCACCAGAACAGGTAGCTTCACACATCATTTTAGTACAGCTGCTACAGTACATGCCACCAGAACAGGTAGATTCACACTTCATTTCACTACATCTACTACATGCCACCAGAACAGGTAGATTCACACATCATTTCACTACATCTATTACATGCCACCAGAACAGGTAGATTCACACATCAACATACTACATGCCACCAGAACAGGTAGATTCACACATCATTTCAATACATGCCACCATTGCAAGTAGATTATGTTTTTTTTTTGCAGCACCCTTGTCAGCCATCAGTGTAGGTTGATTTGTGATGTTGTGTCATTGCATTACATGTGTTTTCCATCAGAACAAGTACACTTGCATCATTGCATTGATGTCTTCCATCAGAACATGTTGACTTGCAAGCATTATTGCAGTACACAGACACACAGTCAATGTGTATGTGATCATACTTTTGTTTTCACTCAGACTTCGTCCCACAGTGTACCATGTCATAGTGTGTTGACACTTGTGTTCTGCAGCTACCACCAGAAACCGCCAGCAGGGGACGGCCTGTGAACAGGAAATCAGACAGTGCAGACAGTGAACAGGAACACCAGACTGCTGATGACCAGGCTGACCTGAGGTAAGACACATCAACATGGGATTCCTTGTTCCATACAGTGGGACTCCATGCCCTCCAGCCAGTCTATACACCTCTGCACCTTCCTGTCCCCTCTGCCCCCCCCCCCTCCCCCCCCCCAACATCCCCCCATCTTCCTCATGTACTTCCCTTCTCTCCACATCCACTCCATGACATCTTCCTCCCCCTCCCCATTCCCCCATCTTCCCTCCTGTACTTCCCTCTGTACTTCCCTTCCTCCACATCCACTCCATGGCATCCTCCCCCCCCCCCCCCCCCATCCCTTGCATACCCCCATCTTCCTCCTGTACTTCCCTTCACTCCACATCCACTCCATGGCATCCTCCCTGACCCCCCCCCCCCCCCCCCCCCCCCACCCCCCTCCTCCATCCCTGGCATTCCCCCATCTTCCCTCCTGTACTTCCCTTCTCTCCACACCCACTCCATGGCATACTCCCCCTCCCCCCCCTCCCCTGCACCAACCCACCACAAATGAAGGAAGTGAAGCATCTTAAACTTTTTTCACTTTTATTTTGTGTGATTAAAAAAAAAAAAAAATTGTATGTAGTGCATGCCAGTAAATTCTCAATCACCAGTGATGTTTCTGACATATATTTTGCTGTTCAGGGTGGAAGTGGTAAAACAAAAACAACAATCAAAAGAGCCTTCTATGTTTTGTTGTACAGTTGCAAGGCCATTTTGTCATGTAATTGGCTTGCCCATACATGTGCTAAGTTTAAAATAGGCATTACAATCAGGAAGTATAAAAAAGTTTGTTGGGTGTGGTGACATGTTTAGTCTGTACATTGTAATGTGGTCTTTATGGAAACAGAGTTTGTCAGATGTGGCAACATTTTTAACCATTTATATAATATGATCTGTAGATAAAAAGGGGATTATCAGGCAGGGTAAAGTATTGACCATGCATATGGTCTGTATATAATTTTATACTTACCATATATGGTGAAGTTTTGGCCATAGAATGGCATATACAATTTACAAACGGTGTGTTAGATATGGTGAAGTTTTGGTCATACTATTAGCAGTATTATGGTCTGTTAGTGTAACTGTGTATTTATAAAACTGTCAGGTTTGGCAAAAAGTTGTGTACTAGTGCATGTCTTATCAACAGGGTTTGCTAGGATTGTAAAGTGTTTTGACTTATGTACACGTATTTGATCTGTATTAGAATAGATATTATTATGATCTATACTTAGTATAAAATAAGTTTTTTTCCAGCACCTGATCTACATGCAGATATAGATATAATTATGTGGTTTCTGAATGTGTGTAACATATATTTACCATCATGTTTTAAGTACACTTTCAGTGAGCAATGTATTATATGTGGCATTTATGTTTGTTTTGTTTGCTTACCTGATGGTAGTTTTATCATCGCTTTGAGGAGAAAAATCACAAATTTGTCCAAAAAATTACAGAGAGCTCTTAGATCAACATTTCTTACTTATTGTGTGTGTGTGTTTGTTCCTTCAGAATACCAACCAATTCCAATGATGTTTCCACTAGCAACAGCCAAACCTTAGAACCTCCTGATTGGCTGAGTGCTGACAGGTATTGAATGGTTGTAACTGCATTCAGTGTTTGGGTCACATTACAGTGCGCTGTAGCACTTAGACAGTCATTAGTGCTGCATTGTTTGTTTGTAGTGATCGACTAGCTCTCTTTCTTAGAGCTTGAGTTTGTGTCTGTATTTTCTCATAATAGCTGCTTCCTTGTGACCTTCCCCCCCCCCCCCCCCCAAAAAAAAAGGGTGGGTGGGGGGGAGGGGGGGTGGGGGGTGGGGAGAAATGTGTGGCAGTTGTGCATGTCTGAAACCTTCAAAATGCGAGACTCACACCTTCTCTTGCTTTGGACCCCACATTTGGAATTCACTCCCACAAGACCTTAGACACTGCTCAACCCTGTCATCTTTTAAAACCAAACTGAAAACCTTCCTCTTCTCACAGTATTTTCATCCCAACTAATATCAGTACCCAGTTTCTGCTACAGTCATTTGTGTGTGTGTGTGTGCATGTGTGTGTAGTGCATGTGTTTGTTTTTCCGTATAATACTTTATGTAAATTGTTTTGGTAGGACTGTACTCTACATGTGTATATAGAATATCATATTTAGGTTAATATGTATCATGTGAGTGCTCAGGGCACTGATGAGCGCATGATAAATGTACATTATTATTATTATTCTCACACCACAGACTGTAGTGGATTGGAACTACTAGTGAAAGACCACCCCCATTTTAAAGTCTATGCAGAATATCTTCTTCTGTCCTGAATTTTTGATTGATAGACCTCACAGTCACACTTCAGTTTTTGTGTTAATTCTTTTGAGTGAAAATACAGATTCAGAGGTTTTTTTGCGTAGGGCGTTGACCCCTGGAGTCCCCAGGGTCACTGCATCTTGACCTCACCTGTGACCTCTTGGGGCCCTCAGGGGTTCTGCTCTTTGACCTCATCTATGTGAGCTTAGATAATGTGCCAGCATTATCAAGGAAGGCTGATTGAGAACCACTTCTAGCTGCCTGAGCATCTTACAAGTAAAACATTTTTTTTTTTTTACTGGTTTAGATCAGCAGCGTTTTGTAATGAGGTGAATTTGGTCTTTTCACTAGTTCTGTCTCACATGGGTTCTAGTCTCTGCTGTATCTCTGTTTGTTACTTGAATTCCTGATTCAGCCACCAGCCCTATGCCATCTCTATTTTCCTCTCTGTCAGTAGATTGGCATTTCTGCAAGTCCATGATGAGCATGAACAGAAGGGTGACAGTGTCAGTTCTGGCTTTCTGAGTTACTGATATGAACAGAAAGTGTGGCCAGGAAGCTTTATTTGGATACAAGTTTTATAGAACTTTACTGAAGTGAGGTCGTTGCTTCTTGAGATTAAAGGGGATCACAAGCAAACAAGTATCAGGACCTCTCAGGCCATGGGCCTGGCACTGAGTTTTTAGTCTCATGTCAGTCATAGTCAGTTCTCAGTATTTCAGTGAGCCATCAGACCATGGGCCCAGTAAGTTTTTGGTCTCTTGTCAGTCTTAGTTCTCATTATATCAGTGATCAGTCTGTTCGACCATGGACTCATTGAGTTTTTGGTCTCTTGTCAGTCTTAGTCCATTCTCAGTATTTCAGTGATCATGCCATTAGACCATGGACCCACTAAGTTTTGGTCTCTTGTCAGTCATAGTTTTCATTATATCAATGATCAGTCTGTTAGACCATGGACCCACTTAGGTTTTGGTCTCTTGTCAGTCTTAGTCCGTTCTCAGTAGTTCAGTGATCATTCCATGGACCAACTAAGTTTTTGGTCCTTTGTTAGTCCTGGTCAGTTCTGTTAGTATTTCAGTGATCCATCAGATGATGGGTCTGTTAAGTGTTGTACAGGATTTGTACTTGCCTTGAGAGTGAAAGTCCCTGAGGTGTGAAAGCAAACTGTTCAAGGCCTAGGAAGTCCTGAAAAATCAGTAGAAATGGAACACTCTAGACACCATATTTAAAGTCCTTGAAAAAGTGTCTGGGTAGTAATTGTGCCTCTCTCAGAGTCTGCTTTGTTTGACTCGTTTTTGAAACAATATGGCCTTTCACTGTTTCATTTATGCCTTTAGTACTAGTAGACATGAAGTGGCATGAAATTGTGGGTGTGATGTACTTATCTTATGGGTGTAACAGCTGAATGGTGCACTTTTTAGTTTTTTGTTTATTCAAATATATTTATAGATATACTTTGTTAGCATGTGCTGTGCTAGTGTATGTATACTGTGTGTGTGTGTGTGTGTGTGTGTGTGTGTGTGTGTGTGTGTGTGTGTGTGTGTGTGTTCACATATTGTCTACTTGTTTGTTTTTATGTAGGGTGTGGGTTATGTAGGGATGGTGTATTTTTGTTTCTCAGGCTGGCAGATCATGCAGTTCAGATGTTTGTTCAAAGATGAAGTAGATCTGTGCTTGCATCAAAATGTATTTGTATTAACTATCGTGAAACTGCGAGCCTACAGATAGATAGGATTATACTTACAGTAAAGAAGGTAGTGCATTATGACATTGTGTTACGGTATTAGTGCATCATGCATTTACAGCATCTCAACTGACATGAGTACTTGGCAAAATGCAGTAACAGCTTGGGGTATTAAATCGTTCTCTCTCTCTCTTCTCTCTCTCTCTCTCTCTCTCTCTCTCTCTCTCTCTCTCTCTCTGTCTCTCTCTCTCTCTGGTTTTTGTTGTTGTTACACAAAGGATCATTTCAAGGCATGGCCCTTTTTGTGGTTTAATTACCTACAACTCTAAACCTTATTTTTGATTTTTCTCCATTTCTGTGCTTTATCTCAGTTGTTTGATTCTGTTCTCTCTGTTAAAGTTCTTAAACATAGTGTCTAGAAACTCCCCTGTTCTAAAGGTTCAAAACTTGGTCAGAAAAAATGTGTTTTCTCAAAAGTGAATAATTGTGTTTTGCCAGGAAAGGGAAGTAGCACTGTAGTAATAGCAGTATTATTTTGGTAATTAATAAATAATTTACATGAGTACCTTGAACCTGGCGGTAGTTGAGAATTAGAATCCTTTTTAGAGCTCAGAAGTGTGATAGATCTGATACACTGCTAGCTTTTGTAGTCTGTATATCAAGTTTTGAGTACATCTTTTGATTTATGAAGTGGTAAATAATGAAGTATGTCTTTTTCCCATGAGTGCTTTGAAGTATGACAGTAACGTACGTGTTGATTTAAGGGTTGGCGGGTGGAGTTTCTTATGATATCACTTAGTTTCTTATGATATCAGTGGAAAAGATAGTGACCAAAGGTCTTGAGGGAAATATGCCTGTCCAGTTTGCAAGATTCAGTCAGTATATTGTCTCACTGTAAACAGTGTGAACTGTAAAGAAATTGTACACAGCATTGTCCAGTCTATTGCTGCCAGTTCAAGGCTACTTAGTCTTTATCATGGAAGTTTTATAACTTTCATCATTGTGGCAGTACAAGAGTAGTAGTATTTAGCAGAATGGTTTTACTTTTACAACTTTAATCATGATGATAATATAACCACATAGTCTGTCTTTATCATTGAACAGAGTGATCTTACTTACAGCTGTAGCCATTGTGGCTGTACAGCTGCAAGGGGAGTCTTTATTATTGAACAGTATGATATTATTGTTTTACTTTTCATCATTGTGGCAGTATAGGAGCCTTTATCACTGAACAGGATGATCTTACTTTTACAACTTTCATCATTGTGGCAGTATAGGAGCCTTTATCACTGAACAGGATGATCTTACTTTTACAACTTTCATCACTGTGGTAGCCCAATTTATCATTGAATTGATCTTGTACTCTTACAACTTCTGTCATTGTGACAGTATATTCAGAGTCCTTATCAGTGAACAGATCTTACTCTTACAACTTTCATCATTGAGGCAGTACAGGTGCAAGGAAAAGAAGTGGCCAGTGCCATAGATAGACCATACTGCACTGTGCAGTGGCTCTTGATTTTCAGTCAGTGTACAGTATTCCTTGTTAATGGTAGCACCAGATCAATGAGAATGTGTGGGGCATGCATTAACAGTGTTCACCTGGAGTGAGACAGGGGGGAACTTTGCTGTGATAGGCAGAGCTTTGTATCAAACATATTCAGATGGAATGAAGAAAGGAAGCAGCTGTTGCATGTGATCACTGAGACTGTATAAATATACATGCCCAACACTGACAAATGGGTCATTTATTGACACACACTGAAACAGATGGGTCACACATTGAAGGCTTTCAGGTGACTGGGGGTATCTTGCTGTGATAGGCAACAGTCCTTGTATGGACAAAGGTTTAGCATGAATACAAACTAACACTTCAGCAGATGTGGCACCTGATCAATCAGAATGGGTGTCAAACAAATGAGGGGGTGTAGTGACAGTATTCACCAGGCACAGGTACAGTATGACAGGGAGTGTGTGTATTACTATATATATATTATATCTTGCTGTGCTAGGAAACAAGCCTTGTACAGGGTACGTTCAGTCTGGGTGGAGAAGTGGAGAACCAGTAGCATGGTTCCCTTCCCTTGCTCTCTCTCCTCCCATACCCCCCCCCCCCCCCCCCCACCCCCACCCCCCACCCCCCACCCCCCCTGTCCCCAAGCATACCCTTGGCGCAAAGTGATGTTGACTTTAATGTGTGCTGCAGAACCACAGCTTCTACAGAGAGTCTACACCAGCTCTCACGGCAGATCAACGGCTTACTGGCCGAGGTGAGACACCAATAAAGCACTACCCCCTCCTTTTTTTCTTGGTAAAAAAATCAGTAGTGTATGTCATACAGACTAAAAGTTCATATTGATGCCAAAGTGGTGAATACTGGAATTGTCTGTAAGTGTCTGTCACTTGAGTGCCTTGGCTGTGAACCGTTTAGGTCTTGATATCATGAGGCCCAGCCGGTGTGTATAGTTCTAACTTTCAGGGTATCCAGTGTTTGGTTTTGAAATGTACTTAAATGACAGAGTTAACATCCTGAGGTGACCCTGTGTAGTTGACAGAATGACAAAATCCAGTTTCTAACTAACTAACCCTGTTCCTGGCTAGTGCAGCTGATCTGCTTTTAAAGATCATTTTATTCAGTGCCCACACCTCAGTCTGCACTCTGTATGACGCATGTCCACTGTGGCATCAGAAATGAAGTATGCTGACAAGAGCCCAGTCCTTTGATGGACAAAGCAGCAGCAAAGGGGTAGAGGAGGACGCGCATTGCTTGTTGTATGTTCTAGTTTTGTACAGTGTTCAGTTACCATGTCACCAGGAGAGAAAATGTGCCAACCACTGACATACAGTCTGACAAGAATATACTGGCACCTGTCTGTTAAAGATTTACTGGAGTGCTTTTTTCTCTCACTTGTGCATGATCAACCTGGCCCCTTCAGTGTGCGAGAATTTACTGAATGGAAATCATTCTGAACTGTCAGATAAAAACCATCAGTAAAAAGAGTGGTGTGTTGCATCAGCGCATGTTCATTGGCTAATTGCAGGCTGTCACTTAAATCTTGGTGACATGTTAATGCAGACAGTATGAGAAGGAAAAGAAGCCATTTTTATGGGCAGTTACAAGCAGATGGTGGGGAACTAAAGACCTGTGCAGTATTGGGGGAGGGGGGGGGGAGAGTTGATTGTGGTGTGTATACACAATGCAGTGTTGTGTTGTCTCTTTGCAGTCGGCCGACTACTCCCATCTAGCTGAGGATTCAGGCAGCTCCACTCTAGAGGAGCTTGAGGTCAGTTATTAATAATAACCCCCGCTCCCCCCCCCCTCCCCCCCCTGTCTGTCACATTATGTTGTAGCATTCCCACCTGCTGGACACTTGGGGGGTCACCCAGTATGCAGGTGTGCATTGACAGGTGTGTTCCGTGGGGTGAGAGGATTGCATGTGTGTGTGTTTTTTAATAAATTTATTATCCCACCACATGCGTAACCACACACTGTTTTCAGAGGATTTATCTCCATTTCCAGAGGGTGGATGTTTTTATGCCAGTTTATTGCAGCACATGGTAGTCCCGCCATAACAGTGCAGCACATGACACCATTTTAACATAGCCTTGATGTGAGATCAGCCAAGCTTTTGCACACTGCATGTTCATGTTACAGGATGAAACATGATCAGAAAAGTCATGCATCCATTAGACCAGCTGTGGGCCATTAATGTGCTTTTGACATCAAATCCCACTAATTGTAACCAATAAAAGTAAGATTCTAAATTGGACATTAAACTGGTGGTCTGTTTTGGAAACAAAGTATCCTTGGTTTTGAGTTCTTGTTGTGATCTCTTCTCCCTGTTGGAGAAAGAAGTGGCCTTTTTGATCAAATTAGGTTTTGTTTAGAACACAGGCTCCTTTAAGTAGTTTAAAGGGGAACTGAAGGAAAGAAGCATCATGTGCCCTGTCGATAGAAGTGAAACAAGAAAAATAGACATGCTACAGTTTTTCGCTCCATTTCCTGTCCTGTTTGTTAGAAACCAATACTTGAACAGTGTGAAAACAATGTCAGTGCTACCATTTTATGCCTGTCATGGAAGTCATGAACAAGGACAGAATGTGTGGCAAAAATGTCAAATACATCATGAGCCAACCATTTTCTGCTCTTTATTGGTAGGGATTAAAAGATCAAACCAACATGGCTTTGCCCTGAGGCAGTCAAACATGAAGCAAAAAAGAAAAAAACTACTCCTTTTGTACATACAAGGATATTTATTTGCCAGTGACATTTAAAGGTACACAGGAAGTTATCTTGGTGATGTTCCATTCATACGATGCATTAACAAAAAGTCAAAACATTACAATTAACCACGTAATATTTAAATTTAAAAAAAGTTTAAATAAAGTTAAATTCAACAATGTAACAATCTCATTCGTGCAATGTAAGCTACCACACACACATATGCATGTACTCATGCACACAAACACACACACACATTTACGCTGACATGCCATAACATTTTGCATTTCACACAGGCAGGTGCGAGTAACCTGCACATCTGACTTACGAACCATACACGCTAAAACAAAGTCACATAAAAACTTAATTTCATAGTATGTGTAGTATATATGTAACTATTGATGGAACAACCAAATGAAGACTGCAGATGGAAATATTTGCATGTTTTCTGCGTTTTCAGGCCAGCTTGCATCGTCACTGTCATTCCTCCTGACTTTAGTTTAAGTTGAATACGCTTTAAACTTGTGAGCTGCCATTATGGACTGTTGTTGTTGAGTGTTGCTGTACATCCACAGAAACCGTAGGCTTATTAGGGATGGGAGCCCAGAATAGCCACCTCGACTTTCACACAGCTCCTGAGCTCTGACATCATTGACTTTAGTTTGAGCTGAATACATTTTACACTTGTAAGCTGCCATTGTTGACTTTAGTTTGAGCTGAATACACTTTAAACTTGTAAGCTGTTATCCTGTAGCTTTGTGCAGTGTATACTTTCTGCCTAAGCTGTCTTGATATTCATTCTGTGTGCAGAATCGGAATCGGGAGCTCGCTGCTTTGCTAGAGAAACATTCACAGGCCAACGAACAACTCAACACACAAAATCTTCAGCTGGTAAGCAGGACGTTGGTCTCTAAATGTGATTAACTGTATGTAGTCATTAGTTTTGTTTTCTTTGTCCAGTGCCTCTGTTTGAAAGCTTGCTTGTAGTCTGTCAGTATGTGTGTGAAGGTTGTTCATAGTTGAAAATGAAGTCTGTGTTTAGGAAATGCTGAGTGCTGGCAGTGGTTTGAGTTTCTGTAAAAGCTTTGAAGCCATAAACGATAATCTTGACATTATCATATTTGTCTTTTGCAAGCCAGAGGGAGTGAACTGCTCTGTATTTTGCAAATCATTATTTAAAGTTGCACTATGTTCTGTGTGTGTGTGTGTGTGTGTGTGTGTGTGTGTGTGTGTGTGTGTGTGTGTGTGTGTGTGTGCATGTGTGTGTTTGTATGTATTGTATATATTGTATGGATATGATAGTAATGATGAATGAATGAGCCAACACCAAGAAACATTCCATGTGCTTTTACATGGCAAGAATAAAATTCTTATACATGTTCACTTCTGACAACAGAGGGAACATTCCAAGAATCTGCAGGAACAGCTGGACGCAGAGAAGACAAGCTTCCATGAGAAGTACAAAAAGGACATTGGGTCCTTGAAGGAACAGCTGCAGGTAAGGGGCAGCTTTGTGGTCCATCCTCCTACATAGGTTTTTCATTTGTTTTGATTGTCCAATACTTCATGGAATGGCTACACGCAAGGGGCAGCTTAATTTATTTTATTTTATTTTTTATCCTTCTTCCTGTCACTATCCCATTTTACTGGTCCTTGAAGGAACAGTTGCAGGTGAGGGGCATATTTTTTAACCCCTTCTCTTCCACCTCCCCTTGTCTTTTACTGGTCCTCAAGGAACAGTTGCTGTTGAGGGACCAATTTGTAACCCCTTCTCCTCCACCTACCCTTGTCTTTTACTGGCCCTCAAGGAACAGTTACAGGTGAGGGACCAATTTTTAACCCCTTCTCCTCCACCTCCCCTTGTCTTTTACTGGTCTTTGGAGGAACAGTTACAAGTAAGGGGCATATTTTAACCCCTTTTCGTCCACCTCCCCTAGTCTTTTACTGGTCCTTGAAGGAACAGTTGCTGGTAAGGGACACATTTTTAACCTCTTCTCATCCACCTGTCTTTGATCTGTTTTGCTGGTTCTTGAAGGAAGTTACAGGTAAGGGACAGAATTTTTAACCCGTTCTCCTCCACTCATTGATGTCTCTGTTTAACTGGCTCTTGAAAAAATGTTCAGCTGAATGATGGATTTTTGACCCTCTCTTGTCCGCCTGTTTTTCATCTGTTTACAGTGGTTGTCAGTTTAGTCTGGCTGCTGTAACATTGCCATTAGCTTTTTGGTAGGAAGAATGTGAGTATTTAAGTGATTAGTGTTTACCCATTTGACAGTCCATGGCAAGAATTTAAAATTGGCTTCTTTACAAAATAATAATTAAACAGTGCATTTCAAAGTTTTTGTGACATTGATGCCAGGAACTTTGTTAGGTCATACAAGTTTTTTGACTTTGACCTAATTGCAAGATCACAGGTTGTCAGAAATGTCAAACAAAGTTGTATTTATTTTTTCCTTTTAAAGGTTATTTCAGATTTTTGTAGGTCTTGCAAAAGTTGCATCCACCTTGCATGCAGTGCTTCTGGTAACTTTGATGTGCAGTTTATGTTTATCTTTACCATACAGAAGGTGTGTGAGTGTGTAATTACTTCCACTGAGCAGAAAACATTCATGCATAGTAACTGAGTGACCAGTTCCAGAAAGAAGCAAAAGATCAGCTAGAATATAATTATGTTGATATTATAGCTTAATGTCTTTTTCCCCTCCCCCCACTTACGTCTTCTTTTTTTGTAGCCAGTATATAATTTTGCACACTCATGGACATTTGCTCAGTTATGCAAGTTTTTGTTTGTTTGCATTTTGTATTTTTAGTCACACCAGCTTTTTTATATATTTTTAAAAATAAATATTTCAAATAATGAGTACTCTGTTGATTCTTCCTTTTTACTGTGTTATATCTTGTTTATTTATTGTGTAACTTTTGTGTTTTCAGGTGCATATACAGACAATAGGCATCCTGGTAGCAGAAAAGACAGAATTGCAGTCCCAAGTAGGGCAGTCACAGCGAATAGCTGACCAGCGACTAGGTGAGAATACCAAGTAGGGCAGTCACAGCCTAGTCTGGCAGTCTGCAAATCTACACTTCAATCTGGCAGCCAAATAATCACTTGTAATTACCATTTTTATGACAATTACATCTGTATTTGTTTCATTCTCTGATATGTTGTTTTCCATTGGAACAGCTTCGAGCAAAACTGGGGCTGTTCCAGGTTTCTGATGGAAAACAACACATCAGTGAAGGAAGCAAAAAAGAAGTTATCATGGCAAAAACAGTAATTACAGTCAATTATTTGGCTGCCAGATCTAACCTGAAAACCATGGTGAGATCCATTTTGCAATGGAAAGTCAGGCCAATCTGCAGTAAAATTGATGGGGGCCATGATCTCCACTGTTGCTGATGCATGCTTGTCTGTGTGACTGGCACCAGCCAAATGACAAAGACTGTCTTTGTAGAAGGTGGAAAGGTTCATATGAGGTCCTTATAAAATTTGTATATAGAAGGAGAGCAAAAGGGTGGGAACCTAGGCAAAGTAAGGCAGTCATAGCCATATCAGGCAGTCACAGTGAAGTAGGGCAGTCACAGTGAGGTAGGGCAGTCACAGTGAGGTAGGGCAATCACAGTTTAGTGGGGCAGTCAGTGAAGTAGGGTAGTCCCAATGAAGTAGGGCAGCAATCCCAGTGAAGTAGGGCAGTCCCAGTGTGGTAGGGTAGTCCTAGTGAAGTAGGGCAGTCCCAATAAAGTAGGGCAGTCCCAGTGAAGTAGGGCAGTCCCAGTGAAGTAAGGCAGCCCTACTGAAGTAGGGCAGTCCCAGTGAAGTAAGGCAGTCCCAGTGAAGTAGGGCAATCCCAGTGAAGTAAGGCAGTCCTAGTGAAGTAGGGCAATCCCAGTGAAGTAGGGCAGTCCCAGTGAAGTAAGGCAGACCTAGTGAAGTAGGGCAGTCCCAGTGAAGTAAGGCAGTCCCAGTGAAGTAGGGCAATCCCAGTGAAGTAAGGCAGTCCTAGTGAAGTAGGGCAGTCCCAGTGAAGTAGGGCATTCCCAGTGAAGTAGGGCATTCCCAGTGAAGTAAGGCAGTCATAGTGAAGTAGGGCAGCACATTGTAGTAGTCACAGTGAGGTAGGGCAGTCAGCAAAGTAGGGCAGTCACTGTGAAGTAGGGCAGTCAAGTGAAGTAGGGCAGTCCCAGCGAGGTAGGGCAGTCACAGTGAAGTGGGGCAGTCACGGTAAAGTAGAACAGGGTGTCCTGAGGAGTGACCAATCCAGAACACTGGCTATTGTTTTGACCCAGCGGATTCCTCTGTTGTGTGAATTTCAGAGGAGATTGAAGAGCTGAGTGGCCGATTAAAGGCATCACGCCAGCGAGTGGCTGATCTAGAACGCAGTCTGTCTACTTCATCCCAGTCTGGGCAGCAGCTGGAAAAGGTCAGTGTCTGTTTCCTCCTCTCTGATGTGGGTGTTTGCGCATACTCTCTGTTGTGATTGGAGTGAAAAAAACAAAAGGTCAGTGTTTGGAGTGGTGAAACACCACTCTTTCTCTGTGGTGTGTGTGTTTACTCATGCACTGTGTGTTCCCTTTTGTGATTTGAGTGAAAGGGTTAGTGTTCAAGGTGGTGTTTCTCTCTTTCTTTGTCTTTGTCTCACGCCAATGTGTTTATATGTGTACGGTCTGTTGTCTGTGGATTGAGTGAAAAGGTAAGTGATGTTTCTCTCTCTCTCTCTCTCTCTCTCTCTCTCTCTCTCTCTCTCTCTCTCTCTCTGATGTTGGTGTTTATGCACTGCACTGTTTTCTGATTCAAATTAAATAAAAAGGTCAGTGTTAATGAAAATGTTGGTTATTTTCTCATTTGGGAACAGGTACATGTGTTTTTCTGTGACCTATAGTGAATCCAGTGAGCATTGAGTGAATATTTCAGATGGCTTGTAGTTGGAATTTATAAATGGTGAAATTCTTGTTTGAACACTATTGATGTTTATTATTTTTCCGCTTAACTAATACTGGATTTCTTTGTACCCAAAAACCCTTGTTGTTATTGTTGTATTTTTGTGTTCAATTTACAAGCAGTATTTTGTGTGTTAACAATGTCAGTTTTGTTTGTTAAGGTATGCTATTTTGTGTGTTCCAGTTTCAGTTTTGTGTGTTAAGGTATACTGTTTTGTGTGTTACAGTGTCAGTTGTGTGTGTTAAGGTATACTGTTTTGTGTGTTACAGTGTCAGTTGTGTGTGTTATACTATTAAGGTATACTGTTTTGTGTGTTACAGTGTCAGTTGTGTGTATTATACTATTAAGGTATACTGTTTTGTGTGTTACAGTGTCAGTTGTGTGTTAAGGTATACTATTTTGTGTGTTACGGTGTCAGTTGTGTGTGTTAAGGTATACTATTGTGTGTGTATGCAATCAGGATGGGAGAACATAATTTTCTTTTTTTCTTTTCTTTTTTTTCCTTCCTAATTTTTGCTTGAACTGTCTGGTTTTTTCTTATGGCCTTTGCAAAACTTGTAATTTTGTATGAGCAACTCACTCATCTAACAAAGGTTTGCTTATGCAGAGTGAAGATCCTCATCTGAAGATTCCAAATTCACAATTAAATTAACAAAGCTTTTAGAAACAAAATCCTGAATGTGAACTTTTCTTCTTGTGTCTCTTTTTTGTTTTGTGTGTGTGTATGTGTGTGCATGCATGCGTGTGTGTGTGTATTTGTGCAATCTTTTCTACCCATCTCACAAACCACATTTTAAAGTGGTTTGATTGTCCTCTTTAGTTGGTCCGACAGTTTGCTCTGATTGCACACTAAATACAATAGCATCAATTTGTGTCATTTCATTGCTTTGCCTGCTTTAGCTGGAAGAGGTAAGAGTCATTTTGCTATGTTCCCCTGAATAGATGCTAGAGCTTTGCAAGGAACAACTTGCCTCAGCTAGCATAGCTTGTGCATTGTAACTGGCACGTTCACCTTTAATCTGCACTGTAGAGCTGTTGTAACTAATGCTCCTGTCATTGACACAAACTGTGGGGGGTTTGCAGCTAACGCTAGAGTCCTACTATCACTGCAGTGTGTTGTAGGTGTACCACAACTAACCCTACTGTCATTCACACAAACTGTAGGGGTTTTGCAGCTAATGCCAAAGTCCAACTATCACTGCAGTGTATTGTAGGTGTACCACAACTAACCCTACTGTCCTTGAGCCAGACTGCAGGGATTTTTGCAGCTAACATGCCTACTATTATTGCAGTGTGTTGTAGGTTTACCTCAAGCATCGCTTCTGTTATTAACCTCAGCTATAAGTGTTTTGTAACAAACACTTCCAGCATTACTGTGGGCTGTAGGACTCCTGAAGAAAAATTACCCACACACTTCCCCTTTTGGTTTTGAAGTCCATAAGATATGGCTCTAATGCTTACTGAGTACAATAATAATATAACAACAAAAACGTTCTGGAAATAAGGGGGTAATGTTGTTACTTTGTTGAATACAAGAACAGAAGTTGATGAGTGGCATTTCTTAATTATGGAGACGTTGCACACATGATGTGTAGTTTGTGTAGATGTTGCTCTATTTCTGCGCTTCAGTTGTTTGGTTCATAACCCCTTCTCCCCACCCCCAGCCCCTTATGTAGAGTAGCAGTCACACCTGGCAGGTCTGCACTGTAGAATATCAAATAGAGTTATATTCTCAATGATACAAGCTGAGGAATTATGGATGGAGATGGGTGAGAATGATTTGTGTAATTGGCCGCTATGGGTGGAGGTGGTAGTGGAGGTGATGGGGTTAATGGCTGATAACAGTGATTCTTGATATTTAACACCAGTCAGCCATGAATGTTGTACCAGGCAAACCACAGGCAACCATGAAGGTCATACTCATAGGCAAACCACAGGCAGTCATAAAGGTCATATCAAGCAAACCACAGGCAGCCATAAAGGTCATATCAGGCAGACCACAGGCAGCCATCAAGGTCACATCAGGCAGCCATAAAGGTCATATCAGACAAACCACAGGCAGCCATAAAGGTCACATCAGGCAGCCATAAAGATCACATCAGGCAGCCATAAAGGTCACATCAGGCAGCCATAAAGGTCATATCAGGCAAACCACAGGCAGCCATAAAGGTCATATCAGGCAAACCACAGGTAGCCATGAAGGTTATACCAGGCAAACACAGGCCACCATGAAGGTCATACTCATAGGCAAACCACAGTCAGCCATAAAGGTCATACCAATCAAACCACAGCCATAAAGGTCATACTCATAGGCAGACTGCAGTCAGCCATAAAGGTCATCAGGCTGACTAGTCAGCCAGAAAGGTCATATCAGGCAAACCACAGTTGGCCGTAAAGGTCATCAGGCAAACCACATTCAGCCATAAAGGTCATATCAGGCAAATCAGTCCATCATAAAGGTCACAGAAGGCAAAGCAAAGTCAGCTGTGAAGGTCATAACAATAACAAAGAAACATTTGTAAAGTGGGAACCTCTAACATAAAAATTGAGCCTGTCAGATTGACTGTTCATGTCATTTGTTGCACCATGTTAGAAGAGAAGGGTGGGGGAAATGCAGTTGAATGTACCAGAAAGACAGAATTGAACGCCTTGGCTCTTTGCACTGGAAGCAATGCAAGTGGTAGGATTATGAGGGAGTGAAGTTGAGGAAAGGAAAGTCAAAATGGAGAACAGGAATAAAGAAATAATAATAATTAATATCTCTTATATGTATATATTAGCCTCATACCTGGTAAAAAAAACTTATGAGCTCGTGGTGCTGTACATTATCAACAACAACAAAATCATGACCTTTAGCAAAAAGGGACAAATACTGTATGCATACAACAAAACTCAAACATTCTGCACCCAGCCACCTGCAATATAATTACTGAAACACATGTATACACACAAACACGTGCGCATGCACACACAAACATATGCACCACCCGCACGCATACATCACAGCAGCTGAAAAAGCTGCAACATTAAGACATAGAAACATTACAGGATTGGACTGGTGTTGTCATGGAACATTACAGGATTGGATTGGTGTTGTCATGGAACATTACAGGATTGGCTTGGTATTGTCACAGAACACTACAGGATTGGCTTGTGTCATTATGTTGTCGTCATGTCAGACTCTTTAAATGTGATCTTTAAATGTTCTAAAAAGTCAGATCAGAATCTTTGTCATCTTCCCTGAAGGGAGGCCAGGGATGTCTGATGTCCTCTCCCCCTGTCTGGAATCTCAGGGCTGTCATTTGATTCCCCTTTCCTATTTCCTCTCTTGTTTTTCTGCCTGGTCCTCTTGCTCTTTCTGTCTTATTTTTCTACTAATGGTCCATTCTCCTGACTTTTTTTTCTAGAAAACTCCAATATTTTTTGTTAAGAGTTAGATTTTTTGTTCAGCAGCTAGGAGATGACAGTTGGTAGGTGGTTTGTGCAGCTTGCTGCCATATGGCACTGTTATTTGCCATTATGCATTTATTATTATATAATGTTTCTTTAATTTTGTATTATGTCTGTCCATTCCTTTTTTATGTTTTTCTTTAATCTGGTATCAATAAGTTATATGAAATGGTTGCCTTATGTGCTCTTTTAACAGGGGTAATATTGAAGGGACTATCTCTTTAAAAATTTGTGTTTGATGTTTGTGTATGTATGTTTTGTTTTGTGTTTGCAAAGTGATTGGTTTTGTGGATTGACTTGATAAAGGGTTTATATATATATATATGAGAAGAGTTTAGAAATGTGTATTTGCTTATGACCTGAGTTTGACTGTACTGAGATGACCCAGTGTGGTTGACAGGACATTAAATCCAATCACTAAAAAAAATATTTTTAAATGCTACTCTTTATCATCTGTTACCCTCACAAAAGATGGCAAAGGACTGAAAAGTTGAGCAAAAGGAAAGGAATTGTAGAAGAAAAATATCACAGTGTGCATGGCTTCATTTGAAACAGATCAGTTTACCAGACCTAGTCAGCCAGTTCTGTGTGATCTCAGTTAGATCAGTTTACCAGACATAGTCAGCCAGTTCTGTGTGATCTCGGTTAGATCAGTTTACCAGACATAGTCAGCCAGTTCTGTGTGATCTCAGTGTTATGCTTTTGTCTTCTTTTTCTTAAACAGTAAAGAAAACAACTTTGCTTGTTTATAAAAGTCTGTACGTACAAACGGAATGTTACTGTTTTCGCTGTATTCAGCTGGGCATCTGACAGTATTTTAATCTGCCTTGGTGCCTGACCAGCACTGGCCTCATCAGTCACCAGCGTGTCAGCAGCAGTTGCAAACCTCCCCCTTTCTGAATCTTCATCTGCGAAACCAAGCTGAACAAATTCAGCTTTTAACACATCTTGATATGTAGTAGTCTAGCTGATGTTTTTAGCCAGGTTGTTACCAAGCTTTAAAACAAATCATCTTGGCTCATAATTGTGTATGGTGAGCAAATAAAGTTAAAGGCAGATAGCCCCTAATACCATTCTGCTAAAGAGTCTGTAAGTCAGGCTTTCCTTCCACATGCGTGAGTCATCAGTAGCCTCAGAAATAGCTGTTGGGTTGCGTTCATTTTTATATCAAGAATGGCCCTTGTTTTACAAACAGTGCAACGCATGTGGCGTTGAAAACTCAAAACTGATTGGACACCAACACCATATAACAACAGCCTTTTCTGTTTCAAGTTCAGAGTTGAATCAAAGGTTGCTGCAATTGCAGCAGATATCAGTGACCCCTTTCCATTTGATTTTTTTTTTTGTCTCCACTTCACTGTCTTTGTTGGTTATAATATATATATGTCTTGATGCATGAATCTAAATTTTTGTGAATAATTTGTGGTTTTTAGTGCTATGTGGGACATACAGTGTCAGTGTATACAAGTGTTCATTTTCTCCTCATTAGCAGCCTTTGTTGGTTACAGCAGCATCAGAGCCACTATTTTTATACAGCGTTTAGGCTGCTTTTAAGGAAAAACATGATTCTGATACTTCAAATGTCATTAGGCCATCCAGATAAACTTACTTGCACATGCCAGTTTTTTCAGTGTTGTCACCATTTAGAAGATAAACAGAATTAAGGGGGTTATTTGCTCCTTAAACATATGGGCCCAGCTTAGTAATGACTCCAGAAATTCTTCTGTCTGTTTCCAGAATCTTCTTCCCTGCAAGCTTTGTGTTTATACAGAATTTTAACAGAATGGAAAATCCAGCTTGGCATGTGACAGTATTTCACTTCCCTGCCACCCTCCTGTCCTGAGCATGCTGGAGTCTTAGAATGGACAGAGCAGACAGACTGACAGGTGCAAGTGGCTCATGTATCAGAAGATCTGAAGTGTTGAGGAACTTGAGACTTAATTCCCTGCAGGCACAAAGCCATGGACGTGACACTGCCAACTGCCTGAAGGGAAGGTGAAGAAAAGTGGCGGGGGTTGGTGATCTGCCCAGACAGGACAAGAGAGGGCCAGCCTCCAGCTAGTGTACACAGGGATAGGGACAGTTCAGAGACACTGTGAGGGAGAGCTCTGACAGATGGGTGGAATCAGTATGGGCTTTCCTGACCACTCAGATGCCATTTTGAATTGAACGGACTGGACTGGACATGTGTATGTTGGACTTTTATTATTTTATTTTTTTCTTCTTTTTCAGTCAAATAAAGAAAACAGCAAAGAGATTGACCGGCTGAAGCTGGAATTGTACAAAGCAAAGTAAGTATCGTGGGGGGGGGGGGGGATTGCTTGGTTTGCACAAGTTTGATTCCATAATTTACTTGCCCTCCACTGTCTGTTACAGTATAAAGAGGAAGAAGTGTCACAAGTCATAGGGATAGGAACGGAATAGAAGATAGACTCACAGCAGTTTTTCAGTTGAATGATGATAATATCTGTTAATTGTTTTTCAGCCTTTTGGCTAAAGTGAAAGTGTAGCATTTCTGTCCTCCCCTCTTACTGCTTCTTAGCCTTTTGGGCTAAAGTCAAATTGTAGTATTTCTGTGCCCCCCCCCCCCCCCCCCCCCCCAACCGCCCAACTGATTTCTTCTCATTTATGGGCTAATAAGGATCAGGATCAGTCAGTTACTCATTATTTCTCATTCTCACCTGCTTCCTCCCTTTTTTCCCTTTTCTTTCTCTTATGTCAAGTCAAATTTTATGTTGATGGTGGTGTTGATTGCTTTCGCTGATTTGACTGTGTGCACTGTGACTGCTTTCCAACACAGCTGGTGCTTTCTCTGTGGGCAGAAAGACAAACGAAGAAAATCAGCAGCAGATTTCTGAATTATCTGAAAAGTTGCATTCAAAGGTGAGTCAGTCTCTGTGATTTTCTGCAGTTTTTGAAAGGGTGGTCTGTGTCTCTTGTGTAGTCTTGATGTTTAATTTTAAAGGGATTTTAAAACTGATGTACTCCCATGTATGCACACGTGCATGCACTCATGCATGCACACATACATGCATGCATATGCATGTGCACGTGCACACACACACACACAGAATAATTATCTGAAAAGTTGCATTCAAAGGTGAGTCAGTCTCTGTGACTTTCTGCAGTTTTGAAAGGGTGGTCTGTGCCTCTTGTGTAGTCTTGATGTTTAATTTTAAAGGGATTTTAAAACAGATGTACTCCTATGTATGCACACATGCACGCATGCATGCATGTGCACACACACACACACACACACACACACACACACACACACAACACACACACACACACACACACACACACATGCACACACACACACATACATCCAGAGCTGACCATTACCTGACTGCGAGTCTTTTGACCTGTCTTTCTTCCATGTAATGATTGATGATTTTTACAAGACCTTATTAACCTGAACATAGATTGCATTGCCGATTGGTTATGATTGATTTCAACCAAGTCACTGTGATTTCAACTTTTTGTTGGCAGGCATCAGAAGCTTCTGCTCTAGAACAGAGTGTAGAGGATCTGAAGAAGAGATTAGAAATGGCTGAGATTTACGCACAACAGGTTAGTGTTTGTGTGTGTGTATGTGTGTGCGCATGTGTGTGCACACGCAGTTTGTTAAATTCATTATTTGATAATTGTGTGTATTGGCCAGCGTTGGACCCAATATGCACATGAGTGATTTTCATCACCGTAAACAAATTGGCTGGGCACTTCTGGCATTGTGACAGTCTTCATCTACAAAGACTCCTTTGGACTGGTCAGGACTTGCTGGAATCAAGGGAAATGGCTGCATGAGTAGGTAGACTGGCAGGCAAAAGAGTCATCACAATGGCTTGCATTCCTAAAGACCTGAAGTGTTGAGGAGCTTGAGACTTTACCTGTGAACACAAGCTGTAAAGCCTCACACCATCAACTGCCAGTAGGAGGGAGATGTAGATAAGGGCTGTGGCCAACGATCAGCGATGAAAAGATGAATAAGGGCCATCGTCAGCCAAACAAACATAGGAACTGTTTTAAGTCAACAGTGGGGACATTTTTGAGAGATGGGATTGAATGGTTATGTGTTTTCCTGGGCACCATGAACAGAACTGAATGCATGAGTTTGGTACTGCTTTTACAGGTGCATAAATACAAATATGCTATGCATGAGTTTGGTATTGCTTTTACAGGTAGATGAATACAACTGTACTATTATTATATGCTTTTATCCCATCTCACACTCCAGCCTGTATGCACATTGTGGTTTTGAAGTGTTGATTTTCTGAAATTTAATTTTCTGCTTGAATGTCTAATGTTTTCCCCCCTGCTGTATGCACCCCTAATCCTCCCATCCCACCATGCACACACATGGACATGCATGCACACACTCACATGGACATGCATGCACACACACACACGCACACACACACATACACATACACACACACACACACTTGCTCACTTGCTCACTCACCTACCAACCCACCCACCGACCCTGTTTGCACAGAAATACAGCCCACCTGACCAAGTCATGGAATGGACTTTGCTTACTTGCAGCTTTCCAGCGAGAGTCAAAACTCAGCTGGTGACATGAAAATGTTGACTGACCTCCAGACAGAGAGGGACAACTTGCTGCTGAAAATTAAACAGGTCAGCCATGCACTCGTATGTTTCTGTGCTTATTAGTAGTGTTAACTCGTGTGTTTCTGTGCTTATTAGTAGTGTTAAATTGTGGACCAAGCTCATGGAGAGGGACAAGTTGCTTGCACCTGAGGACTAAACAAGCCATTGGATACCTGTTATTCCAACCTCTGAGGAATGTTGGTGAAAGTTGTGTATTCTGAAGATGGATAAATGAATTTTAGGGCCACTAATCTGAAACACCAGTAACAATTTTTTCAGCAAAATAATGAAACTCTTTTCTTCTATTTCCCTTTGTTGTTCCCTCTGTTTGTGTACGTCTGTATATCATTATCATTGTCTTTCCCGCTATCCGTGTTTGTGTATGTCTGTATGTCAGTGCATCTCCTGCTGTCATCCTTTGTGTGTGTATGCCTGTCACGCACTTCTTCTGCCTCCCTTTGTGTATATATATGTCACTCTTTCCCTAAGTCTCCATTTGTGTATGTCTGTCACTCTCTCTCATGCTGTCTCCCTTTGTCTATGTACATCACTATCTTCATTTGTGTATGTATGTCTCTCTCCTGCTGTCCCCCCATTGTCTATGTCTGTATATCACTCTGTCACTGTTTGTGTATGTCTGTATTTCACAGTCTTTTGTGCTGTCTCCCTTAGTGTATGTCTGTCTGTCACTCTCTTTCCTGCTGTCTGCCTTTGTATATGTCTGTATGTTGTTCTCTACTGCTGGCTGCCTTTGTGTATGTCTGTCATTATTTCTCATGCTGTCTCCCTTTGTCTGTGTCTGGCATTCTCTCTCCTTCTGCCTCCCTTTGTGTACATATGTTGTCTCTGCCACTGTCTTCCTTTGTGTATGTATGTCTGTTGTTCTCCCTGCTGCTGTCTCCCTTTGTGTATGTCTGTATGTTCTCTCTGCCACTGTCTCTCTTTGCATTTCTGTCTGCCGCCTTCCCCCTGCTGTCTCACCTTGTATATGTCTGTCGCTGTGTCTCCCTCTCTCCCTTTGTGTATGTCTGTGTGTCACTCCCTCTCCCTCTCTCCCCCTTTTTGTATCTATATCTGTGGATCTCTGTCCTGCCTGTTGCTCAGTCTCCCTTTGTGTCTGTCTGTCCTGAGTGACACTCCCTCTGTTTCCCATTGTCTCACTGTCAGTTTGTCTGTCTCTGTCTCTGCTGTCACAGTGTCTGATGAGTAGTGGTGGCATGTCCTTGTGTGTAGTAGTATGCAGAGATGTACTTGTGTTGATGTGTACCTGTGCGTCTTGCATTGACGTGTAGCTTGTATTGACAGTTTGAGGAGACCGTGCAGTCAGTGCGCCAAGAGAGGGACCAAGTCAGTGACCACTTCCAGCGACATTCCGATCAGCTCACGCAGCAAATACAGCACTTGACACAACAGGTGAGGCGGACATGCGTGGCGCATGGACATGGCTTGAGGGTTTAGATGTGCAGTTACAGAGCAAATGAAGCAGATCTTTTTACCGTCCCGCTGTTGCAGCAGAGAGTGAACAATCTTGAATGGGTTGTTGCACAGTCCTTGAAAGTCAGTGACTTTTCAAAGCTGCTTATTATGGTCTTGAAAGTCCTTAAAAATCAGTTATGTCTAGACACATCACTTGAAAGTCCTTAAAAAACTGAGATTGTGGTACTCAAATAGAGTGTCTTGACATTGTGGTGCTCAAATAGAGTGTGCTGACATTGTTGTCCTGTTTCTCAGGTGAACACTCAGGGGTTACCGTGTATATGCTATTGTACATCAACAAATGCATTTCATGGGGGGGAGGGGGGTATACTCGCCACATGGGGAGCCGCACACCATCTTCCAAATATCTTTCAAATCTGACCTCATCAAGCTATCATACTGACTCTGTATGCGCATGTGCGCATGCATACCTGTGTGCTCGTGGAAGTTTGTTTTGACTGCGTTTTGGTTCTTTGTTTTGTAATGGGCTATGTGCTTATTTTGCACAAAGTATAGCACGTAAAACTAAAAGAGTACATTGTTATTTGCGGGGTTGTCTTAAATGAGGGGTTCCACGGCACTGATACAGTATTTACATGATCAGTAAATATTCTTGTGATTTCCTCACATCTGCACTGTCATTGTCTGTTCTTTTTTTGTCAGGTTTCATCATTATCAGAGGAGAGGGAACAGCTTTTGGCCAGACAACATGAACTGGAAGGTTCTCTGTTTGAACTGCAGCGGAAATTAGGTTGGTTTGATTGATTGATCGCATTTCTATAGTACTATTCTCTGATCGCATTTCTATAGTACTGTTTTCTGTTTCCAAGCTGACGCACTGCACTGTAATCGTGTATGTCTGTGAATGAGTGACTGTCACTTTACCAGGTGCATTTTGAATATCCACCAAAAGTTGTGCCCAATGTTTGGAAAAGGTTTGAACCTTATTCAGCATGTTCAGAGGTTTGAACCTCATTCAGCATGTTCAGAAGACCCTGGTGCTGTAAATGGCCTAGTGTTTAGAAAAGGTTTGAACCTCATTCAGCATGTTCAGAGGACCCTGGTGCTGGTTTCATGGCTGTAATCTGCCTGTTTCCAGAGGACTGTGCTGTGCAGCAGAGCACGCAGAAGGAGAGTGCAGTGGACCACGAAGCTCAGAAGCAGCTGATGGAGGAGCTGGAGCAGCTTCGCTCAGAAATGCACGAGCTGCATCAACGACACGAGGCACAGATACGGGACAACGCACAGCTCAGCAAGTGAGTGAAGAACCTGTATATCTGACTCTCGGTGGTAGTAGAGTAAGTATCACAGGCTGTGAATCTTATTGTTGATCATGTAGCAGGTGCTGTCACCAGCTACCCTGTTTCATCACCCAGTCTACTCTGTCTCATGCAAAAGGGTTACTACCATGTTTATAATTACAATAATCCATATTCAGATAGAGTACTAAATTCCAGTCTCCACCCATCATAATATCTGCAAGGCCTTCTGTCTGGCATGATTCTTCAACTCATAAAAGTCAGGGCTATCTCAGTTTGGACCATGGACATTAAATGGTAACAGACCTTTGTGTATAGTTGTGAGAGAGCTGAACATGAAGTTACCACCTGCCCCACAGTCCTTGTTGTAGTGGTGGAGAATTCTTGCAGCAAATTGTTATTGAGAGCTGCAGGTTCCTGCAGGGGTGGAGGCCTGGGTCATGTAGCTGGAACCACAGACAGGGCAAGGCTTCTTTGGCAGCCAGAACTGCATCACGGCACACTGAACATGACGTGTTGCTGTAACCGCAGGTTCCTGGCAGAGTGCGAGGTGTGGGTGGCGGAGCTGAAAAAGCAGATTTGACAAGACTTCGATTTGACTAGGCTTCTTATGGCAGTCAAAACTGCATCACGGTGCACTGAACATGATGCTGCTGTGACCTGCAGGTTCCTGGCGGAGCGTGAGGCACGGGTGGCTGAGCTGGAGCAGCAGGTGGAGCAGATGGGGGCACAGGTGGAGGACCGAACCTCTCTGCTGGAGAGTGTGCAGAGTGACCGCACAACGCTGTCCCGCGCACTCTCCCAGAACAAGGAGCTGAAGGCGCAGCTGGCCGAGCTGCAAAATGTGTTTGTTAAACTGGTGAGAGGCATTTCAGGCACTTTCCGTGGCTGTGTGTCTGTCTGTGTGTGTGTCTGTCTGTCAGCCAGTCTGTCTCTCAGTCTGTATTATGTATTGTTTGGGCTTTTTTATTATTATTGCTCTTCCCCTCTGGGTGTCTGCATGCAGGGGTCGGCTGTGCATGCATTCTAGTGGCGGGGTATGGGGGCCTTTGTTCTGTGAAGGACTAGATCTTGAAGTGCATGCCTGACATTTTCAGAGCAACGACAACATGGAACTGGTGACGAAGCTTCAGGGATCGGACCACACGGCCAACGACCTGGCCGCCAAACTGGCACAGCAGGAAGATGAGCTCACAGGTCTCCGAGCAGCGGTAAGATTGGATAGATGCGTGTTATTTGGGTTCCTTTCACTCCATTCCAGGTCCACAGTCCCCCTGCACCCACCCCCTCCACACACACACACAGAATTTAATACTGGCTTAGCTTGGCTTGTTGCAAAGGAACAGCCTGACTCCACCCTCTACCCACCCAAAAAGATTGCTCGCTTGGTTTATTGGAAAGGTGCTTCCCCCCTGAAACAAACAACACCCAACAACCAACAACAACCCAAAACGAAATAAAAAACACCATCACATATACAGACGTCCATACACAAAGAAGCCTGCTTTGCTTGTTGCAAAGGAAGTCTCCACTCTTCTGCCCAGCTCTAAAAACAAACACTGGCTAGATTTCCAGGAGAGAAGTGTGCTACTGCACTCTCTGTTCTGCCTCCTGTTCTCTCAGCCTCTGGGTTCGCTGTACAAGACTTTCCACTGTCAGTTCCTGCGCCTTTCCCATCTTTGACCCCTCAGCATGGAATCGCCTGCCCTTTCCTCTCTAAAAGAAACCCTCTGTGGAGTCATTTACATCCAACCTGACATTTCTTTTTCCAAAACAAAATTAGCCTGGCTTGCTGGATGTACTGCTCCCCACCCCTCCCCGAACTGCCTTCCCCCCCACTCTGCCCCCTAAAATAACACCAAGAGAGAGCTGGAAAGGAAGTGCATGATATGATATTCATTTAAGTACCTGTTTTCAAAGTGAAAAGTGTATGGTTGAAACGCTGAGACAAAAAAAGAAAAGATGTTCCAGTTAGTTGCTCTGTGTTTGTGTCAGCTGGCAGAGAGAGAGGCTGAGATGCAGGCCCTGAAGGATGCAACACTGGTGGCACAGAAGCAACAATACCAGCAGGACCAGATCCAGGACCGACTGCGTCACTATGAAGCCCAGGCCCAGCTGGTGGACACCTTACAGAACGAGTTAACCGCCGCACAGGTGGGTGACATTACACTCTGTTTAGAACAAGTTACCTGCCTTGCAGGTGGGTGACATTACACTCTGTATAGAAGGAGTTAACTGCCGTACAGGTGGGTGACATTACACTCTGTATAGACTGAGTTAACTGCCATGCAGGTGGGTGACGTTACACTCTGTATAGACTGAGTTAACTGCCATGCAGGTGGGTGACGTTACACTCTGTATAGACTGAGTTAACTGCCATGCAGGTGGGTGACGTTACACTCTGTATAGACTGAGTTAACTGCCATGCAGGTGGGTGACGTGACACTCTGTATAGACTGAGTTAACTGCCATGCAGGTGGGTGACATTACACTATGTGTAGAACAAGATAACTGTCGTACAGGTGGTTGAAATTACACTCTGTATGGAACGAGTTAACTGCTGTGCGGGTGGGTAACATTACACTGTATGGAACATGTTAACTGCCATGCAGGTGGGTGACATTACACTCTGTATAGACTGAGTTAACTGCCATGCAGGTGGGTGACATTACACTATGTGTAGAACAAGATAACTGCCATGCAGGTGGGTGACATTACACTCCGTATGGAATGAGTTAACTGCCATGCAGGTGGGTGACATTACACTCCGTATGGAATGAGTTAACTGCAGTGCAGGTGGGTGACATTACACTCTGTGTAGAACGAGTTAGCTGCCGTGCAGGTGGGTGACATTACACTCTGTATGGAACGAGTTAACTGCCATGCAGGTGGGTGACATTACACTGTATGGAAGGAGTTAACTGCCATGCGGGTGGGTGACATTACACTCTGTATGGAACATGTTATCTGCCGTGCAGGTGGGTGACATTACACTCTGTATGGAACGAGTTAACTGCCATGCAGGTGGGTGACATTACACCCTGTATGGAATGAGTTAATTGCTGCACAGTTGGGTGACATCACACTCCATATAAAACAAGTTAACTGCATGGTTTTACACTCTATACAGAACAAGTTAACCATCACACAGGTGGTTGACATATCCACACAGGTGGGAGGGTTTTATACTCATATAGAATGAGTTAACCTGCACACAGGTGGGTGGTTTGACACTCTGTACAGTGAGTTAACCTCTACACAGGTAGGTGGTTTTACACTCCATGTAGAACTGGTTAATCTTCACACAAATGGGTGGCTCTACAGTCCGTACAGATTGAGTTAACCTCCACACAAATGAGTGGTTTTACACTCCTTGCAGAATACAGATGTCAGAACTGTGTAAGTTTGTTTTCACATGACATGGTGGTGGTTGTCTGAACTGTTCATGCCTTCTCACAGAACATGGTGGACATTGGTGTCCGAACTGTGTCACTGTGTTTTCACAGAATGTGATGGATGTAGTCTGAACTGCGTCTGTGTTTTGAAAGGACATGGTGAACGTTATTGTCTGAACTGTGTCTGTGGGTTTTCACAGGATGTGGCGGATGTAGTCTGAACTGTGTCTGTGGGTTTTCACAGGATGTGGCGGATGTAGTCTAAAGTGTGTCTGTGTGTTTTCACAGGATGTGGTGGATGTAGTCTGAACTGTGTCTGGGGGTTTTCAGAGGATGTGGTGGATGTAGTCTGAACTGTGTCTGGTGTTTTCACAGGACTGATGAACGTTATTGTATGAACTGTGTCTGTGTGTTTTCAACAGATGTGGTGGATCTAGTCTAAACTGTGTCAGTGTATTTTCACAATGCCCTGTCTGAACTGTCAGTGTGTGTTCTCACAAGATGTGTTGGGCTTTGTTGTCTGAACTGTGTCAGTGTGTTTTGTGGAGGTGGGCCCTGTCTTAACTGTCAGTGTGTGATCTCACAGGATATGGTGGGCTTTGTTGTCTGAACTGTGTCAGTGTGTTCTCACAGGACATGATGGAGGCCCTGACCACACAGAACAGCGAGCTTCGCACCATGCTTATCAAGGCCACAGAGGTCAAACCAAGGTCAGGGGAAAACGGAAGTGAGAATGGAGACAAGTCACAAACAGACGACTTGGTGAGTTTTTCTTAGAATCAGTATCTGTTTTTGCTTCCTGTCGTGCTTGGTTTTTTCTTTTTTCTTTCTGTTTTTTCCCCTTCTGTTTGTATGCTTTGTAGCCTTGGTGGTATAATGGTATGGTCTATGAGGTATTAAACATTTGGCTGCTGTACAGAAAAAGGGAAACAATGCAAAAGAAAACTTGACAAGTTCTTTGGGCCTGTTAAAGGAAGAGTCCCTCCCAATCCCCACCACCACTGCCACCAACCCCCCCCCCCCCCCCCCCCCCCCCCACCCACCCCCGCCAAAAAACACCCCCAAAAAAGAAAAAAGGGTGGGGGAGTTGGGAGAGCTATGCTTGCATGATGAGAGTTCAGTTTCGTCGTGTGTCTCCTGCCTGGTGAACCGCACCATGGCAGGAGAGCTCAGTTGGTTGAGTATCATTCTGTGAAGCCAGGCAGAATACAGATGCCAGTTCAGTTCCCTGGTGTGACAAGGGAATTTTTTCCCTCAGTCAGCTTGAGTTTCAGTGCAGATTCTCATGGTGTTCATACAGCCCCATCCCCCCACTCATCCCCCACCCCCACACACACCCCCGGCCCCCCCAGTGTTACAGTCGCATGCATCAACATCTGTGCACCCATTGAAAATCCCAGACACTAACAGCAATACCATTGTTTGGACACACAAGCATCCTGCACACACTGGTAGGAATGGGTAGCACTGTTCTTGCAGCTGCTGTAGCTTTACCCAGGTAAGGCAACCCAAAGTTCTTGCAGAATGAATGAAGTATTTTTTAAAAATCACAAAACTGAACATGTAGATGATACTTAACGTGAAAGCGAGGAGTCCCTGAAATCACTGACGTGACGATGTTTCAGATCGACAGTCTGACGGCCACCATCAAGCAGTTGGAGCTGGAGAGGGGCCAGCTGTACGACAGTCTCAAGGAACAGCGACACCTCTCCGACAATCTCAGTGTCAAGGTCGCTGACCTTCAGGAGGATGTCATAAGAAAGTGTAAGCTGTTGTCAAAGTTCTGCTGGGAGCCTCGAATGCTGGGCGTGTGCCGTTGTGGTGAAAATGGAAACGGAATGGGATGGGCTATACTTCTATCTCCCCCACCTCCCACCCCCGACACCAACTATCTGGTTGTTGTTGTCTCCAACCTCCATCCTAAAGAAAATGGGTTCTGCTGTGGGTTGTTGGATGGGTTCTTGTAAGTGTGGGTGGCTAGACTGGACGATCTGGTGAGGTTGGATGGATAGCTGGGTGGGCTGACTGCCAAATTGGTTGATTGGTTGATTGATTGATTGCCATACATTTACTTAGTACTCACATTGGTTGATTGGTTGATTGATGGATTGCCATACATTTACTTAGTACTCACAGACACACATTCACCCACTCTGGGAATTGAATTCATTGTGTTGTGTGTGCATTTACTCACTGCTCACACACACACACACACACACACACACACACACCACACACACACACACTGTATTATTTATATGCATTTACTTGCTGCTCTCACATACACTCACTGTTTTATATATATATATACATTCACTTGCTACTCACACACCTCACTGTTTTATATGCATTCACTCTCTACTCACACACACATACATACTCAATG
Source organism: Alviniconcha marisindica (assembly GCA_018857735.1). NCBI lineage: Eukaryota > Metazoa > Mollusca > Gastropoda > Provannidae > Alviniconcha > Alviniconcha marisindica. Next base: position 322,990 of record JABMCL010003344.1, read on the forward strand.
TTTTATATGCGTTCGTTTGCTTCTTACACACTCACTGTTTTATATACATTCACTCACCACTCACAGTCACACACAGACACACTCACTGCTTTATATGCATTCACTCACTACTCACACATACACACTCACTCTTTGATATGCATTCATTCGCTACACACAAACTTGCCTGTGTTGCACAGTGAGTTCATACAGCATTGTGCTGTTTGGTTTGTGTTGCACATTGAGTTCACTCAACATTGTGCTGTTAGCTTTGTGTTGCACATTGAGTTCACTCAGCATTGTGCTGTTAGCTTTGTGTTGCACATGGAGTTCATACAGCATTGTGCTGTTAGCTTTGTGTTGCACATTGAGTTCATACAGCATTGTGCTGTTTGGTTTGTGTTGCACATTGAGTTCACTCAACATTTCGCTGTTAGCTTTGTGTTGCACATTGAGTTCACTCAACATTGTGCTGTTTGGTTTGTGTTGCACATGGAGTTCACTCAACATTGTGCTGTTAGCTTTGTGTTGCACATTGATTTCATACAGCATTGTGATGTTTGCTTTGTGCAGCGTCAGACTATGTGGATAGTGACAAAATCAGTCGGTCAGAGTATGAACAACTGAAGACTGCCATGGAGATGATACAGGTACTGTGCCATTTGTCAACTACACCTTCATCATTTGGGTTTCTTTCTGTACATGTTTATTTGTCTTCATCTCCACTATCATGTTTTACATCTTCAGGTGTGTTTTTCCTTTCCTGTGTATGGTTATTTCTCTTTAGCTCCACTGTCATTGTCTGCATCTTCATCAAAGCATTGGGTTGCGTTGCTGTTTGCAGGAAAAGTATACACGGGTGATGCGAGACAAAGCAGAGTTGACAGACAAGGCTGACCAGCTGGAACACCTGGTGGTGCAGCTACAGGGAGAGACAGACACTATAGGTAAGTGGGAAAGACCCACACTGTAAGTGGGGAAAGACAGACACTGCATATAGGTGGGAAAAGATGCACTGCAAGTAAGTGGGAAAAGACAGACATTGTAAGTGGGAAGATAAACACTATAGGTAAGTGGGGAAAGACAGACACTACATGTAAGTGGGGAAAGACTACAAGTAAGTGGGAAAAGACAGACATTATAAGTGGGAAAAGACAGACACTCTAGGTAAGTGGGAAAAGACAGACACCATAGGTAAGTGGGAAAAGACAGAGACTCTAGGTAAAGGGGAGAGACGGACACTATGGGTAAGGGGGAGAGACAGACATGAGAGGTAGAAGGGAGAGGCAGACATGATAGGTAAGGGACAGAGATAGACACAATCAGTAAGGTGAGAGATAGACACTATAGGTAAGGGTTAGAGACAGACATTATACTTTATAGGTAAGGGGTAGAGATAGACACCTTAGGTAAGGGGTGAAACTCAGACACTGTATGTAAAGGGTAGAGATAGACACTACAGGTAAGGGTAGTGAGGCTCACTATAGGAAAGGGGCAGAGACAGACACAATAAATAAGGGGGAGAGATAGACACTATTGATAAGGGGATAGACACACACTGTAGGTAAAGGGGAAGACTGACATGATTGGTAAATAGCTCATGCAAACCAAGGAGTGGGAAAGGTACCCAAACCGATTTCGGTGTTCCTGTGAAACACTCCTGCCAGAGAACTTCGGAAAGCACTGTTGAGAATGGCCAGCAGGCAAAGCAGAGTCAGAGATCCAGCTTCTCTTTACAAAAAAACAACAGCAAACCACAAGACCTCATAGTGTACACTGATGGCTCAGCCACCAAAGACCAGTCAGGGTGGGGCTTCACTGTCAAGCAAGGTGCAACTACCATCCACAAAGACAGTGCAGCCTATATGGTCTTAACCTCCAGCCTGACAGTGGTGGTGGAAGCAGTCATCCATGCCCTCTGCTGGAATGCCTCAAGAGGTGACAGTCAGACCGGACCACACATACCATCATCCTCACAGTCAATGAGCTTGCTACAAAAAACAAAAAGTGGAATGGGGAGCCCAGACTGGAATTTGTCAGCGGGCGACATCCTCCTTTGAAAACTACTGTGGGTGTACTGCCCTGGACATACCAGAGTGAAAGGAAATGACAATCAAGTAGACTGGCAGGCAAAGCAACCCTCACAAGTGGCTTGCTTCTCAGAAGATTTGAAGTGTTGAGGAGCTTGAGACACTTCCTGCGGGCACAAAGCCAAGGACATCACATCATCAATCACCAGGAGGAGAGAGGCGTGGAAAGAGGAAGTGCTAGACGATCTTCCTTGAAAGGGCAAGAGATGGCCATGATCTGTCAGATGAACATTGGAACCATCGCAAAGGTGATGTTGGGGGAAACTTCTGAGAGACAGGGTGGAGCGCATGTGGGCATTCCAAGGACATAGATACCATCTTGAACTGAACTGAACTGGTAAAGGGGAGAGACTGACATGATTGGTAAGGAGGAGGGACAGACGCTATATGTGGGTGGGGGGGGGGGGGGGGGGAGACAGATGCTACAAATAAAGCAAGACAGACTTATTTTTGCATTATGGCTGCTTCAGTTGCCCAGAAAGTGTAAATTAGAGTGCACAGAGGACAATTAAAGGGATCACAGTGCCAAACACCTTGAAGGGTTTGAAGACAACTTGTCCTCTTTAGGTGAACACCGTAGGCTTTCATCGCAGTTGATTAGTTTCCTTTTGTCTCGTGCAGGGGAGTACATTTCCCTGTACCACCACCAGAGGGCGTTGCTGCAGCAGCGAGAGATCCAGAAGAATGACTACATCGCCCAGCTGGCCAGTGACAGGGAGCAGTTACAGGTGGGGTCATACATTGGCGTACTAACAACAGTGATGGCAGCAACAATAGTTGCATTAAAAAGAGTCTTGTCTCTCTGGCTTTGCATCATTTTTATTTGTGTGGTGCCAACTCTTGTAATGATAACAATTGAGCTATTTATACAGTGCCCTGTTATCGCTGATGAACTCTTAGCATTTTACAGTATGTCAAGAGTACAGTTTTATTTCCATACAAGACAAGGTGGGACAGCTTAAGGCAAGCATTGGTCATGCTGTTTTATTTCCATACAGGACAAGCTGGGACAGCTTAAGGCAAGGGCTGGTCATGCTGTTGTGTTTCCCTACAGCCTGCATGACAAGCTAGGACAGCTTCAGGCACTAGTCATGCTGTTTTATTTCCCTACAGGACAAGCTGGGACAGCTTTGAGCACTAGTCATGCTGTTTTATTTCCCTACAGGACAAGCTGGGACAGCTTTGAGCACTAGTCATGCTGTTTTATTTCCTTACAGGACAAGCTGGGACAGCTTCAGGCGCTAGTCATGCAGCTGCTGGGGGAGCGCAACATGCTTCACAGCTACCACGAAGAGTCCAGCAGCCAGCCCGTCACCAACGGTCACGGCCACACCCGAGCGCACAAGCATGTCATGGCTGAGCAGAGTTTACAGCCACACCTGACCACACACACTGCTAAAGACCTGAGCAATGGCCCCGTGGAAAACAACTATTCAGGTCAGTCTGGACCCTTCTGTTGCCTTGGGTTGTGGTCCACAGAGGAAGGAGTGGTCTGTGTGTGTGGTGGGAGAGTAGGAGGCGCCTCTGGTGTTGGCGCTGGGCTGCGCTACAGTAGCTGGAGTGGGAGGAAGCATGTCACCATCTGAATTCTTCACTGCTCCATTTGTTTTCTGGGGTACATGTAGTGGAGTTCTCGGGGGGATGGGAAGGGGTGGGGGGCAGTTTCTCCACTGCTTTCCACATTTAGTAATTCGATTTTAACAGCCTTTCAACCAATTAGAAACAAAGAAAAATAATAAGAGTGAAGAGTAGAGAAAGTACCCAAACTTCAACACTCAAAAAAACTAAGATGAGGAGAGGGAGGGAGAGACAGACAGACAGAGGGACAGAGAGACTGGGAGAGGGAAGGTAAAATGGTAAATGGGGTAGGGGAAAAAAGAGGTGGTGTGCATCTATAAAAGAAAGAAGAGAGAAGGTTGGTGAGAGTATGGGGCACGATTAAGTGATAATGAGCATGCACTCACTGCTGGCTGCTAGTGCTAGAGATAAGCTTGTGAATACCACAGTCCAGTCCTGTCCTCACCAGCCTGTTTGACCTTTTCCACAGAGTGGCCTGACTACACCAGTTCCGAGTCAGACGCAGAGAGCGAAGTGGAGCCCATCATAGGGGGTGCCGAGATTCCACCATCTCCTTCCTCCGAAACGTCCGCCCCCCCAAGCCTCCCCCCAGACTCTGCTGACCTCTCTCACAAGCCTGGCCATACCCACAGCCAGGCCCACCACCATGGGCGCCATCGCACACATTCCACAGGCTCGCATTCGGTGGGTGGGGGCGGCAGCGTGGCAGGGAGCGTCGTTCAGGAGGACGACGAGACGGCCCACAGAATTCTCAGCCTGCTGTCAGAGATAGGACACTCCAACCTGGTCAACAAACTCTCCTTCACGGAGCGCAACTTTCTACCCTGTAAATACTGCAAGGGGGCGGTGCAGGTGGTGTAACAGCCAGTGGACCATGTCAACCATTGTATAGGCTCTCTCTTCTTTCTCTTCCTGCTTTCGGTGTGAAGGAAGTGTGCCAGATGAGTGGTGGGAGGTGGTTTCTGTGAACACCGTTAGAAGAGGAAAGGGAGTGCACAGTGTCTTGCGCCATTTTTCTTTTACTTTCAACAACTGTTAGCAGAGGAAAGGGAGAGCTCAGTGTCTTGTGCTGTTTTTCTTTCACTTTCAACTCCAGCGGCGCCGAGCAAGGCACTATGGTGAGCACTTTCTACAGTCACAAGCCCAGACTGGGCTGGGCACATCTTTCTGTACAGTACACACTGGATCCAACCCTGTAGATGGTTTGGTGCAGACGTTCTGTACACTACATTACTGGAGAGGAGACTAGCAGCAAGTGAGGATGGCAGGCTTGAAGCAGGGCCAGGAAGGAAGGAAAGTGCTGCTTCAGGGCTTGGGGGGGGGGGGGGGGGGGGTCTGCCAGTATCATGATTGTGTTGTGTATATATGTAGAGCTGGGTGAAGCATGTATGTTGGAGAGCTGTCTGTGTATGGTACAGTCATGGATTGAGAGCTAGTGTAATTGCTGTGGCAGATAATTGGTTTAAAGTGCACCATGGGAATTGTAGTCTGCTTGACTGGTAGAGAATTAGTGTAAATGTGGACAAATGGACCATTACTTGATTAAGTCAGCGTAAGCGTTGTACAAATGGACTGTACAGAGTTGAGAGTCGAGCTGTGTGTACAAAGTTCTGGTCCATTGGTAGAGTCAGTGTCAGCTCTGGACAAATGGTCCATTGGTAGACCTAGTGTTGGTGCTGAACAAATGGCCTATTGGTAAAGTTGGTGTGACTCTGTACAAATGGGTCATTAGTCGATTGAGAGCTAGTGTAAATGTTGTGATGGGTAAATGGCTTAAAGTGTATCATACAAATTGTACACTGCCTGACTAGTTAAGAGCTAGTATAAATGCAGTACAGATGGACCATTAATTGATAGATGGTCTCTTTAAGTGCTGTACAAGTGGACCATCACTGGACTTAGAGTCAGTGTAAATGCTGTACAAGTGGACCATCAGTGCACTGAGAGTCAGTGTAAGCGCTGTACAAGTGGACCATCAGTGCACTGAGAGTCAGCGTAAGTGCTGTACAAGTGGACCATCAGTGCACTGAGAGTTGATGTCAGTGCTGTACAAGTGGACCATCAGTGGACGGAAAGTCAGCAAAATGCCATAAATAGCACCACACCATACATACAAGTGCTGCATTAATTGATGGTGGATCCATAGTCATGATGTACAAATGGACCGTAGAGGATTCCACACTGAGCTCTAAGCCCCACCTCTTTCCTCACAAGCTTTCGATCTGACCGCCGCACGGTACTGTGTTGACTGGTGAAATGCTCAGTGGGCTGAGTCGGACGATTCAGTGTGATTGTAATTTGCCTTACTTGATAGTTGATGTATCTCATCATCAGTGTACATGTGATACTTGTCATTTGGAAGGTTTGTTCAGAATCAGCCAGTCTTTTCGCCCTGTTGCATTGCTGTGGTTGGTGAGGAAAGTATGGCCTGTGCACTCAACGGCCAAATTTGGCTACTGAATATTGCTATTCATCTGAGTAGTGCAAATGCTGAATGTTGCTATTTGTCTGATAAACAAAAATGCTAAATATTGCTCTTTGTCTGATTAGCAGAAATACTAAACGTTGCTGTTTGTCTGATTAGCAGAAATGCTCTTGGCATCTGTGATGATTGACAGTCTGGAGCCCTTTTCTGGTGGAGTCAGTGTGTGGTGGACATACTGATGTACATGATGTACAAGTCAACCATTGATTAGTGGAGCCAGTGTATGGTGTACAAAATGATGTGGATGGTGTGCATGATGTATGAGTTCACCATTGATTAGTCGAGCCAGTGTGTGATGTACAAAATGATGTGGATGATGTGCATGATGTATGAGTTGACCATTGATTAGTGGAGCCAGTGTATGATGTACAGAGTGATGTGGATGGTGTGCATGATGTACAAGTTGACCGTTGATTAGTAGAGCCAGTGTATGGTGTACAAATGGACTGTTGATGGAGTACATGGTGTGCAGATGTTGTACATATGATGTGAATTTCAGTCTTTGCAGACCATCTATACCAGTGATTGAGTGAATATGAGGCATTGTCAGAAGTTTGACTGAAGGTCCTGCTATTGCTGAGACTATATTGTGATGTGCTCTGATATGCTCCAGGGATTTATTTTTCTCCTAGTAACAAAGTTCGGGGGGGGGTTCTGAAATCATTTGTCCATGTTTTCATGTGTCCAAGTTTTGTCTGAACAATATCTTCTGAAGTGCTCAGCCTTCTGTAAACAAATAGGTATGATGGTGCATTATCATAAGCTAGAGTGTCATGGAAAAATGTCATGCAAAAAGGGTGGTTTGCTATCTTCAAGGTCAAAGTGAGGGTGATGGCTTGCATAATCAAAATGTGGCATTTTCTGCTATATGTTACGAACTGCTTATTATTTTGCAACCAAGCTGAATTCGATGGTAGTATATCATCATAATCTTCTGTAAAGATTTAATTGCTGTGTCACAGCCGGGGTTAAAAACGTCAAAGATTGTTTGTGGAAACGGTATTTTCAGAACCATGGGAGCTTTTCTTACCAGACTTAGTATGGTGGTGCATCATCATTGCAGCCAGAACTTGGTGCAAAAATGGGTTTGCTGTGTTTATGGTTAGCCCTTTCACTGCCATGCTCGCCACGTCATCACTCAGAAAACAACCAATAAAAGTGCCTAATTTGAAATCATTAAGGCTTTTTTTCCCCCTTTGAATGAGTACATGAAAGGATTTCTATCAAAATGCGCAGTATTGAAAGTACATTTGTTATAGGACCATCAAATATACTGTTTGCAGGCGTGTACGTGTGTACCTTTCAGCCCCAAAAATTGACAGGCTGGGGCAGTGAAGGGGTTACAGTCACAGCAAGTGCATATATGTTAGTCAAGTGGTGTTTATTTACACACTCAAACCCTACCTGATTTTCAGTTGCAGCATGAGCATTGTGTATGTGTGTCTGTGCATGCATACTTGCATGTGTGTGTTGCTGTGGGTGTGTATGTGTGCATGTGAGAGAGAGAAACCCCAAGAGGTGAAATTACTGACGATGTATCATGTTGATTTTGATTCAGTAGTCATTTTTTTTATATACTACCAGTGCTGTTGGCACTTTTCTGCCTTTGGGGAAAAACTCTGCATCTGCCTCAGAAGACATGAAAAACAAGTTGTGGTAATAGTCATTGCTTTGTAAATTTGGTTCTAACCTTACCATGACCAAGTCAGCACTGTCCCTCGACTTGTTCAACAGGGTTTTCAGCTTTCTCCTTTATGTAATTTATACAGTGTTAATTCATTCCTCTATTATTTATGGAATAGTGGCTGGCTGATTGATGAACCAATTGAGTCTTATTAGTTTAGACTGTAGGTTTTGGCTTGAAATGCTGTAGTTGTAAACTTGGCCTTTTTGTCGACCGAACATCAACTTGTGATACATTCACTTTGTGATTTGTGATCCAAACACACAAAAGGTTAGAAAGAATGCTGATTCTCATGGGACAACATGAAACAAGTGCACATTTTCAGGGTAAACCCTGTTTCATAGCAACGATCTGACAGGTAAATGAAGGTAGATGAAAAATGGTATGGGACAACACAAAGCATGTGCACAGTTTTGGGACAAACCCTTTTTCATAGCAACGGTCTGGCAGGTAAATGAAGATAGATGAAAAATGGTATGGGACAACACAAAGCATGTGCACAGTTTTAGGACAAACCCTTTTTCATAGCAACAGTCTGACAGGTAAAAGAAGATAGATGAAAAATGGTATGGGACAACACAAAGTATGTGCAAAGCTTCAAGACAAACCCTTTTTTCCAAGCAACATACTGATAGGTGAACGAAGATAAATAAACAATGGCATGGTACAACACAAAACATCCAAACAATTTCAGGGCAGACCCCTTTTTCAAAGCAATGGATGACGGGTAATGGATGATAATTGTAAGTATTCGTTTACCTGTCACAGTGTCAGTCTATTGCTCTGAAAAAGGGATTTGCCCCCCAAAATTGTGCATGTTTTGTGTCGTCCCATTAAAATCAGCATTCTTTATAGATATATTTTATTATTTTTTTGACCTTTTTATGTGTTTGGATCTTGTTTCAGAATGCTAGCAGTCAACTTTGTTTGCGATTTCCTTGTGATTTGTGGGAGATGAGTGATAGTAGGTTTCCTGATTCCCCAACCGAACTCTGTGTGTACACGCAGGTTGCCTGTAAGGTGTCAGGATTTATATGAACTCTGTCTTCCCCTTCTCTCCGCTGTCTGCCCAATGGGCTTTAGAAACTGCAGATTGTGTGCACTGTAGAGATCATGATGGATTGTGTGTGTTGTAGAGATTGTGAGGGATTTTGTGTGTTGTAGAGATCGTGATGGATTGTGTGTGTTGTACAGATCATGATGGATTGTGTGTGTTGTAGAGATTGTGATGGATTGTGTATGGAAGAGATTGTGGTGGGTTGTGAGCACTGTAGATGGATTGTGCATGGTATAGAGATTGTGATGGATTGTGTGTGTAGTAGTGATTGTGATGGATTGTGTGTGTTGTAGAGATCATGGTGGATTGTGTGTGTTGTACAGATGATGGTTGTGTGCACTGAAGAGATGTGGAAGATTTTGTGCATTGTAATTGGTAGAGAAACTATTTACCTTCTTTCAACACCACACCATGTGTGTGTGTGTTTGAGAGAGTGTGTGTGCATACGGGCATGCATGTGTGTGAGAGTGTGAGTGTGTTTGTATATGTGTGAGAGCAGACAGGGTGGGAGGAGTGGAGGAGAAAAAGCATTATCTCTATATTTATGAAGTCCCTTTACATCACATCCCAAGTCATTGCATTGACTGATGCATTACTCGGTTCTTTGTGTTTATGCCTGTCTGTGCATGCTCATGCAGGTGAATTAACAAATATAGGTGAAAACGAACGAGGGTTTGATGGGACAAACAACTGGATGCATGCTTTTGTTTTCAGTGTCATCATCATCATTATGTTTCTGTACACTTCTTAGCAAAATTACAAAGTACAAAAGAGACATAACACACTTCACAATGCTACACAAATTCATGTCCAGCAAGTGATGGATCCCCCCCCCCCCCCCCAACCACCACCACCTACAAATGTACACTGCTACGTAAGTTGCTGTTCACTTGTAGTGAACTCAAACATAATGCTACTTTAAATCGAGGTCCACTTGTGAACACCCCCTACAGTGCTACATAAAGTGATGTTTACGTGTTCACCAACGGTGAAGACTTGCAGTGCTGTATAAATCGGTGAGCTACATAAGCTGATGTCCACTTGTTCACCAAAGGTGAAGATCCCCAGCGCTGTATAAATCGTGTTGAATCGTCCCCAGCAATGCTAGACGAAATGGTGGTTACCTGTGATGAGTACCCTCAATACCCTTGCCTTACTCAACGTGTACATACTGAGGAGACTTCTCGCAGAACAGGAGTATATTATGTCTGTAGGGCCGGCACCTCACTTACACTGTGGTGGCTAATTCTCTTCTGTGCCCTGTCCTCCAGGCAGTTCGCCGTGTGCTAGGACATTAAAAGAGCGGGTTATAGTCAAGTGGAATTGCAGGGCCGGACAGTATGTCTGTCGTTTTCTCCATGCCTTTCTGAGTTTTGCCAACTGTCCGCGAGTTTAACACTGCATTCCGTTAGACTTCTCTTTACTCTCAGCTTAGGGAGAGTGAAGGATTGTGGAAGTTTTTTAGTAGTTTTAAAAAAATAATTTTTATTGCAGTTCGATATTTTGTGACCAATGTAATGGGGGGGAGCGGGAGGGGGGTATCTTGGTGCATCAGGCGACAAGCTTTGTTGTTAGTTTGCATAGAGGTTGTGCGTGTGTTTCATTCGATTTTCAACACAGGCGAGAATCCTTTCGATCTATGCTGCTACACTTAAACGATCATGCGTGTTGTGGTGTGTTTGTGAGTGAGAGAGAGAGAGTGTGTGGGAGAGAGAGAGAGAGAGCACTTTGGTCTGGACCCCTGTTAGCTGGTGTCAGTGGTGTTTATGCCTCCATGCTTTAATTTTAAATGTCATGTGCATTTAAATGCCAAAGTTCGAACGAGTCGATACAGACAGCAAGGTCTATTTATACGCAAGTTCCTCTTCCCACGTCAGTTTCCTGCACTGTAAATACAAACGGCGAAGTCTCGGGGCGGGCGCAGAGCCCGAATTAGCACTAATGGCCATCCATCCATTTGGTGACCACGACGGTCTGTGGATGTCCAACATGGACACATGCCAGTCGGGGATTCCCGTTCCTCTTCCTATTGTTTATTAACTGCGGGGAAGGGCCGGGAACTGGAACTGCGTGGCACGTGGCCGGCTGTGGCCGAGACGAGAGGCCAGAAGTGGCCGGGCCGTGTGTGTCTGCTTGGAGTGAGCAACACGCCACGCGAGTGCCACAATTATGGTTCGCGGTGATGCCGTGCCGACAAGCGGAAGGAGCAAGGCTAACTTTTGTTGAGAGTGTATCATTCCGACAGAGACCGCTGCCTTACACGTACAGTCGAATTTGCGAGAGAGAGAAAACAACAACAACAACAAACCAACAAGACTGGCAGCGCTTATATTTTGCTGTGAGGCGCATACGAGCTTCCCCGAGCGCGTAGAGAAAAAAACGACAACAACAACAAAACCAACCAGACTGGCAGCGCTTACATTTTACTGTGACGCGCATACGAACTTCCCCGAGCGCGTAGATATCATCTTGAACTAACTGCACTTATGTGACGTGTATTTCTAGCTTTTTTGTCCTTTGTTTTCCATCTTTCTTGCAAACAAGTAAAAGAAAATAATGACAGTAATAAATATGATTTTAAAAAACAACAGCCATTGTACTCTGGTTTAGTAAACATGGTGCTTAACGTCCACAGAAAACATGAGGCTTATTGGGGACGGGGAGAAGGGGGGAAAAGCGATATGGAGGTGGGGGGAGAGGGAGATTATATTATACCTATCGCTACACTGTCACCACCAGAATGACTTCTGCATTAAGGTGGGCAGCGATGAGAGCCATTTTAATGTTTCATATTTGTGGGGACAAAGTCACAAGACAGTGTCCACAGACCACAACTTTTGAACAGAAAGGAGAGCCGAAGCAGATTCGAACCGAGGTCCTTCTGCTTACCAGCCTAACGCCGTACCGCTAGGCCAAACCGGCTCTGGTTTATTGTAAGTAAGTAAACATGGTGCTTAACGTCTACAGAAATGGTTTATTGATGGCCTGCACTGACTTTATACTGATGCCGTTTTCTGTGCTCGGCCCCGGGAGTTGGCTTCGTAGGCATAAGCAGGACAAAATAGCATGCGCTGTCAGTGACACCTCAACGACCGTTGTACTTAGTACGCCATAGTGCTACTACGGAACGGACGGACGCTGAACAGACCCCGACCCCCCCCCTTCTCTTCTCTCTCTCTCTCTCTCTCTCTCTCTCTCTCTCTCTCTCTCTCTCTCTCTCTCTCTCTCTCTCTCTCTCTCTCTCTTCAAGGCTGTTCTTTGGAAGAGAGGTTGCACCAACAGTCAAGTCGTCAGCAGCAAAGGTCGTCGAGCTAGCTCCGTACAATCTTCGTTGGCAGGGAAATGCACGGCCCAGGCGCTGTTGTGTGTGGTCGTTATAACACTCCGTGTGGTTGGGGTTGTGTTTAATACATAGTAAGCTGCACCACTGTCATAGTGTGAGTATCGGTTGCAATTCAGTTGGTTTGGGGGAAAATTGCGACTAAAATTTATCATGTAATGCAATATGACAATAAAACCATATGCTAAGTTACTTTCGAATTGTGTTTTCGTGATTATGTGAGAGTGACTGGGTTGGTAGCAGGAAGGTATTCATGGCATTGTTTTCAGACTTTGCAACCATTTTTCGTAATACTCTCTCTCTCTCTCTCTCTCTCTCTCTCTCTCTCTCTCTCTCTCTCTCTCTCTCTCTCACTCTCACTCTCCTCACACACACACACACACACACACACACACACACACACACACAAACGCGCGCACAACACTCACCCACGAAAAACAGGAGTGCTATTCTCTTCACACACTTCGAGTATGTCGTTCAATCCTGAGATTGAATGAGGAGTCTCTCACGCCCCATGCTAGATTTAGGGGGATGCTTCTCTCACACGTTCCTAGCTAATTTAGTTGGAAGTCTGACGTACGTGCACGACACTAGTTTGTGAGGAGTATCTTTTACACGCCTCGTGCTAATTTTAGTGGGCAGTTTCTCTCCGTGTCCCGCGGTAATGTTAGTGAGGAGTCCATGATACATACCCGACATTAGTTTTAGCGAGGAGTCTCGATCTCTTATATGCCCCCACATTCCGAGCATCGCTTTCCGAGACCTTCCTCCAAACTTTGCCAGATTTAGTTACGCCACTGAAGGGGCACTCTTTATCTCCGCGCAGCTGTCCAGCGACGCGGTCATCGCCCTCCGAAAGGTTCGGGTATTAATATGACTGTAGAAACAAACCTAGCGCCAAAGCACGCACGTAAACATGAGACGCATCCACCCCGGTTTAAAAAAAAAAAAAAGAGTTCCGTCTCGATTGAAACGATTGTGGTTTTATTGTGCTGGTGTAATTTTATTAGCGGCTATAAATAACATGCCTTGTTTTATCTGAGTTGTTTGTAACAAACTTACTACTGTTTGAGCACCAACAAAACTTAAAACTGCTCGTTAGCTGACAGTTTTCTGGACCGTATGGCACGTCAGTGGTTGAAGGAAGGATGTCGTAAACCAGTGCTGATATGCCCCATGCTAGTTACTGCGGGGAAGTCTCTCGTACATGTGTCACATTTGTATTAGTGAGGAGTCTCTCTTACACGCCCCATGCTAGTCACTGGGGGAAGTATTTAATACATTTGTGTTAGTGAAGAGTATCTCTTACACGCTCCATGATACATTCGACAACACTACAGTTTTGGTGGGGAGTTTCTCTCACACGTCCGTTGCTAACTGTAGTTGGGTGTCTGTCGTACAAGCCTGAGATCAGTTTGAGTGAGGACTCGCTCTTACACGGCCCATGCTAGTTTTACTGGGAAGTTTCTCTCACATGTCCCGTGCTAACTTAAGTGGGGAGTCTGAAGTACATGGCGACATTTGTGTTAGTGAGGAGTCTGAGCTATTACATGCCCCATTCTAGCTTCAGTGATGAGTTATCTTGCCATGTGCCACATTAGTATTAGTGAGGAGTCTCTCTTACACGCTCCATGCTTGTTTAAATGGGCAGGTTCCCTTACACGCCCCGGCCGTGCGAATTTTAGTGGGGAATCACTCGTGCATGTCGGATAACTAGTTTTTAATGAGGAGTCTTTCTTGCACGCCCCATGCTAGTGAGGAGCGTGTCTTACACGCCCCATGCTAGTGAGGAGTCTCTCGACTTACACGCCCCGTGGTAATTTTCGTGGGGAGTTTCTCTTACACGTCCCGTTTCTTTGTGAAAACCATACCCCACTGACGGTGGGTTTGTCACATGTCTGAGCAGAGCACAGCGTGAGAAGTGCTCACAACCGTTAACTACGCAAAAGGTACTGAAGCCCAGTGAACAGAAGAGATCATGGAGTTACATTCAATCAAATCTCTAGTTTTTCTAAGCAAAATACACACACACACACACACACGCACGCACGCACGCACGCACGCACACACGCACGCACACACACACACACACACACACACACACGAACTTTTCATGCACTGAGGTGCTGTGTGTAGTGTAAAGGGGGCGGGGGATGGTGGGGGGGGGGGGGGGGGGGGGGCGTAAGCAAAGAAGCATAGCCCAGTCTGGATGGAACAAGGAGAGAATCAGATAAGCACAATTAATGGCTTTTTCTCTGCACCAAAGCGAAGATAAAATTATCAGCGTGCTACTAGTGGGACCAGACCATTTCGTCAGTTTCCATTCCACCAAATCGCGCTCTCCGAGGTCTGTCTTTGGAGTGGTGTAGAACCCCATACACGCATCGAGAAGAAGAGACAGAGGAGGCCATTCATTGACCAGATTAACTTGACCCCGTTCAACCCCGGTAACAACGTCTGTTCTGTAGACCAAGTCAACTACGGCAACAGAAACTGCACTGTGTAGAACTCGGCTGTCTGAAAGAGCGAAGGGCGCTGATTTCAGTGCTGGTTGACTACAAGCACGTCATTATTATTATTCTACAATAATTATACATGACTTTTTCTCCTTCTTGCCTTCCAGCCTCTAATCTTAAGCTACCGTGTTCAAAACACAAAAGAAAAGGTGCGGTCACCTGGTTATTTACTGCACAGTGCGGCGCATTTCAGCCCTTCCTCCATCTAGAACATTAACGCATTGGACTTGAGTTGGCAGAGAGCTAATTAACAGATGCTTGGATTATTCTTTTTCCTCGTCTCGTTTCTGTGTCCTGTTTTCCTTGTCTGCGTGTCCTCTGCCAGAAATCTTGGATCTGACGTCACGGATGACATTAGCGTTGAACTGCACACAAAGAACGTCTGCCGATTAGCCTACTTTGAACTAACTTCGCCGCATCTTTTCAGTGCACCGTCTTCTTTCTGTCGATCCCGCAAAACCACTTCTATCTGCCTTTGTCCTCTCTACATCCTTTGAGGGTGTACCTCTGGTGGAGTTTATGTGCCTTGTATTTACACGTAGTCTATGCCAGGTGAGAGTTAGCGTAGGCGACTCGGGTCTTTGTTGTTGTGTTTGTGTGACGTCTTTCGAGCGCTAATTCACTCCTTTGTGTGTTGATTTTGTCCTCTCTAGCTTAGACTAGTCACTCTTTCAGGCTGTCCTAAACACCTTCTAGGGAAACTACACACAAGGTTCAGAACTCAGCTGCAAGACTTGTTCTCAAAGCCTGCTCGTAAACGAGATCATGTTTCACCCCTCAGTCCTCAGAACTCTTCACTTGCTGTCTGTTTATCCAAAGATGTCCACGCAGTCCTCAGAACTCTTCACTTGCTGTCTGTTTATCCAAAGATGTATTGAGTCCACGCTGTCAGCTCGTTGTCACTCCTTTTTCTCAAATACAGCCCCAGTTTATCTGTCTGGTCGTCTCCAAGTGTACACTCCATCAAAACAGCTCCGCTCCTCCTCTGGCTTACTGAGAACTACTATGCAGTCCATATGTTAAGACCAAAATATTTAGGCATCGCTCGTTTTCTGTTCAATTCTAACCTTTTCTTCTCTGCAAAACATGTACGCGTCTTCGACATCGACACCCATATTACCAACAACAAAACAACAACAAAAAATAGTGGCCAGATTTGTATGCGCCAGTCCAGTCTGGCTATATTCAATTTCTATATTCTTGTATTAAAAAAAAGAAGATATTATAATAATAATAATAACTGTTATAGACCGCAAATCTTTTTGCAAAGCAAAAACTCAATGCTAGTACACACCGTTACACACATAGGCTAGACATGCACATAATCTATTGTCACAGGAATGGTCTACCTAGCTTTGTGAAAAGGCCTGTCTAAAGAGGAAAGTCATGAACTGGGTTTTGAACTCACACACAATGGGGAGATCTCGCAGACTTGCAGGCAGAACATTCCAGACAGATGGAGCGACGAAACTGAACGAGCGCTCACCAGAAGTTTAGGAATTTGCAGAAGCTTTTCGCTTGAGGATCGGAGGCTGCGTGATGTTTGATATGTGCAGAATGAAGCTGAAAGCTAAGAGGGGAGTGTACTGATGGACCAGTTAAGTGCTTTACTCAATTTGGGAAAAAATCTGAACCAAAGTTGAATGCCAGCGCGCGTTCTGATACAATAACAAAACACATAAAGGGCTCAAAAGAACGCCTTTTTTTCTTCTTTTTCTTTTTCTTTTTAAACCAGACAACCCACAAAACAAGCACCTTCTTGTATTGTCTGATTACAATAAAGGTTTTTTTCAAGCTTTTGTGTGTTTGATGTATTACTCAATTTGTCGTTCCATTATTATCATTCTTAAAGCACAGACACGAAATAATGCTAATCAAAATAAGCGTTATTTTCACCCTTTTGTGTTTTGATCTCATTTCTTACAGCACTTTGGGTTTGTTCCCTATGAGCTTAGTAAACAATATATTCTAGCCTGTTTGGGTGCAGGATGTAACGTCACTGAAACAATCTACGTGAGGAATTGGTTGCACTGGTCTCTAGTGAATTTCCACTACAATTTACAAACTTAAAAAACACACAACCTTTTTGCATCATTGATGTGTAGCACAGAAATCTGTTATGTTGTAATCTGCAATACATTCACTGTAAGACAGTCTTTACATAAATCTGTGCGTTTACCAACGTGTGCCAGATTTATGTAAAGACTGTTTTGTGTTTGTTTGTTGTTGTTGTTGTTTTTTGTCGTTGTTTTGTGTGTGTGTGTGTGTGTGTGTGTGTGTGTGTGTGTGTGTGTGTGTGTGTGTGTGTGTGTGTGTGTGTGTGTGTGTGTGTGTGTGTGTGGAGGTGCTGTATAAGTCAGTTTGTTATCACCACCATCATCATTACCGTTGTTTGTTTTTTTCTTCTTTTTTTCTCAATAGTCACCTTGTTGCTGCTTTATTATTATTGATCGCTTTTATATAGCGCTATTCTCCGCTTTCGAGCAGACTCACTGCGCTCGCACGTGATTCTACATGAGTGAATAGCTTTTTATAGCGCGTTTTTTGAATATCCACCGAAGTGGTGTACTTACAGCGCTGGCATGGCTGGTGCCACAAGAAACTGCTGCCATCTCGGCGCATTCTGTGTACACCATACAACCATGTACCATGTACCATGTACCATGTCACTTCATGCAAAGCCACATACGTAAGGTGTATGCGTGTTTACCTGTAACCTGCCACCTACGCTTTTGGCAGAATGACCGGGGTCTTTTATGTGCTAATGCGGTAACACGGGGGTGGAACGGATACCGAAATAAGAGTCAGCACAGAAAGTTGACCCTAGAGAAGAAAATTCTCCCGCCGCTCCAGCAGGGATTCGAACCCGCGACCTTTCGATCACGAGTCTGGCGCTCTAACCACTGAGCTACCCCCGTCCCCTTGAGGCCTCCTCCATGTCATGCAGTTCTTTCCTCAGTCGTTCATTTCCAGACAGGCTCCGTGTGGACGACCTCGGACTGTCACCAAGACCGCTGCTGGAGCCCACGAGGAGTGCACAGGTCAACACGAAAATGCCGCTCGCCATGGCTTGAATCTAGCTTGTTTCTGACTGTCCTGATTGACAGTCGATCGGTGTCAGTTAAAACTAGTAGAAATCGGTTGATGCTGAAAATGACGATGCTATGATGTCCGTATTTATTGGGCGGTTCAGTGAAGCTGGTTTGCACGAGTGAATGCCCTTTGTAATCTTTCGCGCAAGAAGTCGCGAGAGGTCGCAGCGTCACTTCCGGGCCGATTTCTGTGTAGGCGTTACTTCAGGCTGTGTATAACAATGGAAGCTGAACCTAGAATTTCGAAGCAGTACAAAGGCCACCACTGTTGCAGTTGCAAAAGTTACCGGGGAAAGGGGATGGAGGGTGGAAAAAAGTGTCTTTGGCATCGCGGTTTTTCGGCTGACCTGAAGATCGTGAATTCGCGGAAAAAATGCGTTTTGGAGATGTGTAGCAAGACGCGTATCGAGAATTATAGCAGGATTTATACCACGTCACACCCCTTGCCTTCTGTTGCAACAAAAACGGAGATTGTACGTTGTACATTCTCGCAGATCCGATGTCAGTCTGGCACAATTAATACACTTTTTATGCAAATGCGTTTAAAACATGACGCTCAACTGATCCAAATGTCGCTGTTCGGGAGATTTCTTGTCTTTGTGATAATCTTGTTACGCTTACAGCTTACAGCTAGCAAATCAGAAGAAACAAGCTAACATAAAATCTAATCCGTATGAGACCAAACCTGTTGTAGCCACGTTTAAGTATAAAGTAAAACTATGATAAAAGGAAGAGGATGAGGTTAGAAAAATTAAGGAGGGCCACAGAAGCTGAGAATACACACACACACACACACACACACACCACACACACACACACACACACACACACACACACACACACACACACACACACACACACACACACACACGCACATACACACACACACGCACGACGCGGCACGCACGCACGCACGCACGCATACTTGTACAAAGCGCTAAACAGGCATAATAATAATAATAATATATTTGAACAAACCGAGTCAGTCAATCAAAGATGATTATCCCATCAGTCAACCAACCGGCATACCAAATAATTAATTTAATCAATGGCCACGGTGCTTTACGTCCACAGAAACCCGGCAACGCTGACAGTGACAAGGCCTCGGAGTTAATTAGCGCTCGACATACCGCGTAACGCAAGTACAACGACTGACAAAGACTGACCTGAGTCGCCTACGGTAACTCTCACCTGGCATGCGTGCAAATAGAAGGTATATAAACTCCGGGCACCAGAGGTACATCCTCAAAACCACAGAAACCATATGGTTTAATTATTAGGGACGGCGGCCCGGGCGAAAGACTCGAATGGCCCGGGACTGACTGATAGGGCCGAATGAGAGCCCAGGCCCACCTCCCTGTTCACACAGCTCCGGAACTCTCATACCTTCTTTCATGGTGCCGCTTTCCGTCCACAGAAACCATGAGGCCTATTAGGGACGGCAGAAGGTGGGGCCGGTGATGATGAAGTGATGCTTTATGTCCTCAGATGTCAGTTGACATATTAGGGACAAGTTGTGACCAATGCCGAAGCACGGTGCAATAAATCTTTACGTCCACGGAAACCAGAAGGCTCGTTAGGACGGACAGTCCAGGACGTCCACCTCGACTCTCACACAGCTCCTGAACCATGTGGGGCCGGAAGAGGGACTGAGATTATATACCTCTATCGCCGCACTGTCACCACCACTGAGAATGACTCTTGCATTTTGGCATGAGATGGGCAGTGATGAAAGCCGTTTTAACGTTTCACTAACTGTGAGGGACAACATTTTTGAAGAGAAAAGAGAGCCGAAGCGGAATCGAGCCGAGGCCCCTCTGCTTAATGACTAGCCTAACGCCTTACCGCCAGGCCGGCCAAACCGGCCCACTATCTGATACCATAAGTAAGTAAACATGGTGCTTAACGTCCACAGAAACCATACGGCATATCAAGTTAGGGACGGGGAGAGAAAGGGGGGTGGGGGGGGGGGGGGGGGGGGGGGTGGGGGTGGGGGGAGAGGGAGATTATATACCTATCGCTACACCGTCACCACTAGAATGACGGCTTCTGCATCTTAATAATACTAATACTAATACTAATAATAGGGAACTTACAGAGCGCTTTCGGAATCTCAAAGCGCTTTACAACTTAAAGAAAAACATACAATGCACACTGAAATACCCATAACTATACAAATCAATAGTATACAAGCGTACAAAACATACGACGAAAATTAACACTGAAACATCTTCTTACACTTATGGCAAAAATCATACGCACACAAAATCGCGCGCGTGCACACACACACTGACAGACAGACAGACAGACAGACAGACAGACAGACACACACACACACGACACACACACACACACACACACACACACACACACACACACACACACACACACACACACACACACACACACACACACACACACACACACACACACACACACACACACCGTACGTAACACACACACACACACACTGCACACACGCGCGCACACATACAGAGGACCGCACGTACACTGACAATGCCAAAAGCACACGCACACCGGCACACACGACACCTCGGTGGCCGTCCTGGGCTCCCGTCCCTAACAGGCCTATTTCTGTGGACGTTAAAAGCAACGCTCTCTACAGCCATCAACAGCACACACACCTCACATAGTCTTGTGAGGGGGGCAGCGGTGAGAGCCATTTTAATTTGAGCTTTAAAACTAATATACAATATGAGTTATTGTGTACTGTGATGTGGTTAACTTGATGTTCAGCCACGTTTTAATTTCTCTGATGAGATAATAACTGATGAATGTCTTGAATGTCACAGTTTCATAATCTGAGTTGTGAGAGGCAAAGTCACACAGTCCACAAACCACAACTTTTGAAGAGAAAGGACAGCCGAAACAGATTCGAGGTACCCTCTGCTTACGAGCCAAACGCCGGTAGGCCGCCCAACCGGCTTACACTGAGTCTACCGGTAGGTAGGTAGGTAGTGTTGCCAGTTAATGTCCTCAGATGTCAGTTGACATATTAGGGACAAGCTGAGACCAATGCCGAAGCATGGCCGTTCAGTATAGCTTTACGTCCACGGAAACTGACCAGAAGGCTCGTTAGGATGGACAGCCCTGGACGGCCACCTCGACTCCCACACAGCCCCTGAACTATGTGAAGCACACAGTCTACCTATAAAGTGATGAGTTAATGTCATCATTGAGATGTCGGCTGACATATTAGGGACAAGCTGTGACTGCCAATGCCGAAGCATGGTTCAGTATAGCTTTACGTCCACGGAAACCAGAAGGCGAGTCGTTAGGACGGACAGCCCAGGACGGCCACCTCGACTCTCACACAGCTCCTGAACTATGACAGTCTACCAACGCTTCACACTCCGGCATCGCTTTCCGGCACCTTCCTCCAAACTCTGCCAGATTTAGTTACGCCACTGAAGGGGCACTCTTTATCTCCGCGCGGCGGCAGCTCAGTGTCCAGCACCGACGCGGTCAGCGCCCTCCGCCGAAAGGTTTGGGTACTAGGACTGTGGAAGCAACCTAGCGCCCAAGCACGCACGTAAACATGAGACGCATCCACCCCGGGTAAAAAAGAAGAAGAGTTCCGTCTATGAGATTCAAACGATTTTGGTTTGATTTGAGCTGGCGTAAGCAACATGGTCAATTATAAAACAAACCGGCGCCTGATATAATAATTACTGTGTGTGTGTGTGTGTGTGTGTGTGTGTGTGTGTGTGTGTGTGTGTGTGTGTGTGTGTGTGTGTGTGTGTGTGTGTGTGTGTGTGTGTGTGTGTGTGTGTGTGTGTGTGTGTGTGTGTGTGTGTGTGTGTGTGTGTGTGTGTGTGTGTGTGTGTGTGTGTGTGTGTAATTTTTTGTTTTTTGTTTGTTTGTTTTTGTTATCATTATTTGTAACTCTGTATATATTTCAGTTTTACATTTAACTGCTATGTATAGTTCCACAGTTTTGGGAAGCGGTGGCCGGGTGGGTAGGAGCTGTTTGTACTTTTTGGTATGAGTGTCCTTTGGTAGTTTTGGCTTGCGAGAGCTTATATGTATGCACTGTGTGTATCTGGCGCTGTGAACACGCAAGGTTTTGTGTGGAAGTTTTTTATGCGCTATATATAAATTTTCATTCATTCATTCATTCATATAATTTGAGTTGTTTGTAACAAACTTACTACTGTTTGAGCACAAACAAAAAACTTCTCGTTAATTGACAGTTTTCTGGACTCTATGACGTAACTAAATACGGCAGTGGTTGAAGGAAGGATGTCGTAAACCAGTGCTTGGAGTTTGCCAACGCTAATGTGTTATTTATAGTCTTTGCTGATACTACGGTTGACAATCCGGCATTGACTGGGAAACGCTTCCCTCCCTTTACAAATGTTTCGTCTGCTACAGAACGACCCCAAAAGCTTCCGCATTCTGGATCTTGTTGTCTGAGCTATTTTCAATTACAATGTGTCTCCATAGGCACCATGGTTTACAGACAGTGTATTCTAATTAAAACACGAACGCTTCCTGTTGCAAAAGGTGAACTTCCTCCAACAATCAGACTTCCTGAGAAACTGATACCGTTCCAGCTGTCTCATCACGTGACAGTGAGTCTCGTCAAAATGGCAGACGAGGGAGTACTTCCGCTCTCTGGTTGACACAAAAATAATGAGAAATCTTACAACAGTCTGGACGATTTCGTAGAAGGTTCGCCCCTTCAGTTGCGTGCGTGTGTCGGTTTATCGAAGAAGTGACACCATGGGCTCCAGACTGAGGTAGGCCAGTGAGATGTGAGGTGCAAATGTAACAGTCGGCATCACTTTTAGTGGGTGCTGTTGCATCTATCCATGTCAACGATGTGTCATCGTCGGGCTTTGTTGACTTTTAAACCTACTGTTAGTGTAAACTAGTCACAGCTGACCGACGGAGAAGTTTGCATTACTTTTACTGTAGACTTGATCGCTTTGTAACATTTCCACTGAAATGCTTGCTGCTCTATCACTTACCAAATACCAGTACTTACCAAAGATCGTAAGCTACGATTTTGCCAGTATCAATAATGTTATTGTTAGACTCACCGTGCTTTGAAGTTCTACATTGGCTCTGAAAAAAAAAAAATGATACCAAGCGTGCTCCGTGCGATCTTGTGTCAGTTTCACTCAGAGAGAGAGAGAGAGAGAGAGAGAGAGAGATGGAGAGAGTCTGTCTCCCGTACGGTCGGTAATGGTCGTGACCCTTTGAAGTTACACTCTGACTCTCTGTTGTTTTATTTTTTAGCAACCAAGCTTACACGCAAAGTCTGACACCCCAAATCTTAAAGTGTGCATAACGCTGGTGTTCACACCAGCCTTCCTTCAGCCCTCTAATTCTTTCCAGTTTTATATTGTAACTAACACTAGTAACACTATGGCTTTAGTGTTTTTTGTTGTTGTTGTTGTTTTTTGTCTTCATCAACTAATCAAGCCCTCAAAACACTAGTAATGGTCTGACTTTCACTCAGTCTCTGACTGTTGACTGTTGCAAGAGAAAAAGAAGAGGAAAAACCAAGCAGTCTTTCCAGAGGGTTGGTCCCAGATGACCCTGGTTCATTTACATGGCAACATGTAAAGCCTAAAGGGGATGTTTTGTAAACAGAAAAAAGAACATGGTTTCTGACCAAGGTGGTTGGTCTTTGGAATTACAAATCCATAGTGTCCTCAACAAAAGTTGGATTTGGGAAACTGGACTGATTGAGGGAAGGCTGGTGGAGTTTTTTTAATTTATTTTTTATTCACCTGCTGCAACACTAACATCAAAAAGATGCGGCCTTGTCATCTTTAATAATAATTAATATGCCTCTGTATCATTTCTATCAACCTCAGTATCATGGAAATAATAACTTTCTAAAGTGCTTCCATTCTTGTGGAAGAGCTGGCTTTTGCATAACACACACACACACACACACACACACACACACACACACACACACATATATATTTATGTATACATGTATGGATTGTATAATATATAAAAATGTAATATATAATATTATATAATTATATATATATATATATATATATATATAATATATATAATTATTAATATACGTATCAATCATGATTAAATTGAATAAAAACCACTCAGCTTTACTAATAATTAATATATTATGTATTTTTATGGTAAACGTATTTGTTCCAGGGCTAGCCCAGACAAGCTGTTTGAGGTGTTTGTTGAAGTGGGTCGGCCAGAAAAAGAGGGAGAAGGTACAGAGCTACAGATCATTACATTTACAGATCACAGAACATTGCAAAATGCTCACATAATTTATAAGTCGGAGTTGACATGGACAGTAGTTTTTGAACTAAATAACTTAAAAAAAGAAAAGAAACGTGGAACATCTTTAAGAATAAGAATAAAGTATACAAAATGTCTCTTCTTAAAAATACATACATGTCTTAAACTAGTTAAATGAAGAAGAAGAAATCGAAGAAGCATTGTGGGTTCTGTCAAAGTAAGAAATGGAATAAAAAATAAACACAGCAGTTTTTCACTTGATTTCTGGTCCTGTTTGTTAAAATTGATGTTTGAAAGTCATAAAAACTGTTAAAATTGATGTTTGAAAGTCATGAAAACTGTGTTAAAATTGATGTTTGAAATTCATGAAAACACCATGTTACGCATATATATATATACTGCTAGTGCTGCTATTTTTATGCCTGGCAGTCTATAAAATTTATGTCAGTGACATGAAGAAATCACTGAAATGTGAAAAACCTGGATCATCTCTCAAGCAAACAAATCATCTCTTGAAGAAGCTGAAGCAGACCAGTTTTCCCTTGAAGAAATCACTGAAGTGTAAAAAAAAATGAAATGCCTTGCCAGCATAGCTGAAATAATTTACCCTTGCAAAAAAATCACTGATATATATGTGAAAATGCAATGGTGACAGCTGAATCAATGTGTGCTAAACCCCCCCCCCCCCCCAAAAAAAAAAAAAAAAATGAAAAGAAAAGAAAAAGGGGGGAAGAAAAAAAAGAAGGCAAACTACCTTGATTTTCAGTATTAAAAAAAGAAATCTGTATCATAAATTCAAAAACACCCCCACTTACAAAACATAGTAACAACCCCCTGCAATCATTAAAACAGCAGCTGTGTATACATGTATTATATAATATCTAATCAAAGGATTTTGCTTGTTTTTGTGATTTAGCCAATCTGATTTGATTTAAAGAAGAAAAAAATCATTTTTCTCTTTTCTCTTCTGCCAGAACCTTTCATTTTACAGAAGTACCCCCCTGGCTATGATGAACAGGTAAGACTGTGGATTATATATATATATATATATAATATATATATATATATATATATATATGTTGATGTTTGAACATAATCTTGACACTGGATTAGTGGTCTTGTTTTTGTTTATTTGTAAGCTTTTTAATTAATGTTAATGAACATTTATAAAGCACCTACCCCACAGCTGAAAGCCCTGAACAAACATATATTCTGTATAGTTTTGTAACACGTAATGTGCGTTGAGACAGAGTATGTTATATCTGTAAGTTAACAAACAACTAATACATAATGTACACATCAATATGGGTTCAAACATAACTGTGCAAGATACACACACACACACACACAAC
Organism: Alviniconcha marisindica; assembly: GCA_018857735.1. NCBI lineage: Eukaryota > Metazoa > Mollusca > Gastropoda > Provannidae > Alviniconcha > Alviniconcha marisindica. The sequence continues at coordinate 348,424 of JABMCL010003344.1, forward strand.
ACACACACACACACACACACACACACACACACATATTTACACACACACACACACACACAACACACACACACACACACACAGAGTGGTCTTTACTGCGTTCTGTCAGTAAGTGTGTGCAGGGTGTGCTGAGTCACATTTTTTTTAGTTGTAACTGATCAGATATGTCTGATATTTTCAGGATGTCCTCAAAAACATTCCAAAGTTTGCATTCCCTTGCAAGAACAATACGTAAGTATTCCTTTGACTGACATTGGGTGCAGGTGATTTACTATAGTGTAATGATAAATTGATGATATATGGCTGAAGAATCATATTGTGAAAATATTGCATGAAGTTCTGTGTCTGTCAGTGTCTCTGATTTATGTCTATGTTTTTTGTCACTGTGTGTGTGTGTGTGTGGGGAGGGGGGGGGGGGGGTCTTCAACCATTAGTTGACATCCCTTATTGTTAGTGTACTGTAAGTATTTTGTTAGTGTATTTCTTTTGAGATTTGTTGACATCACAGTTACTATGAACACACTTTCAGATCTGTAATTGTTACTTGGCTGTTACCTTAGTGTACTGTAGTATTTTGTTAGTGTATTTCTTTTGAGATTTGCTGACATCACAGTTACTATTAACACACCTTCAGATCTATAATTGTTACTTGGTGTCTAGCTGATTGCTATTACATTTTCAGAAACCTCAAATAACGACTTCCACATAACCTCTAATTAATTAACACTTATTGAGTACCTCATCTCAAGATGATCCCTAAGCACTTCACAATCACAGTGAATATAGCTATTCTCTGCTTCTGCACTCTAGTCATTATATGCAATTCTCAGAGAGTGACTGAGACGCAGCATGTTTTGAATATTGACTGAGGTGGTTACAGTGCTGTTTAGTTGTTAAATGGTTGGTGCCACTTGAAACTGCTGCCGTCTTGGCACAAGTTCTGTGGACACCATACAACCATGCACTGGTTTACAGTGTCACTTTATTCCAAGCCACATACATAGAATGCATACATAATATATATGTTTAGCTGTAACCTGCCACCTGCACTTTTGGCAGAATGATGCTACTGTGGTAACGTGGGGTTGGAATGGATACAGAAACAAGAGTCGGCACAGAAAATTAACCATGGAGGAGAAAAGTCTCCCGCTGCTCCTGCGGGGTTTTGAACCCGAGACCTTTTGATCACAAGCCCATCACTCTACCACTGAGCTCTCCCCACTCTCCCACCCGCTATCAACTCTACAGGAGGAAGGCTTAGTCACTGGTCTGATTACATTCAACGTATAATCAGTTCCACATGTACTTTACACTGACATGTGAGAAAGTTAAGCCAGTATCACATATGTAATGTAAGAGAGTATTTGTAAAGTGCTTACACTTAACATGAGCCTGAAGCACACAATACAAAAACAATAAGGTCACCAATACCTCTCTATGTATATATATATATATATATATATATATATATAGATATATATATAAGCAGCCTTGAGCACAATGAACCCTGTTAATTACATAAACACTCCACAACACTTCATTCAGCTCCTTTCTCATCACTTCCCACACATACACACACACACACACACACACACACACACATACATACACACATACATGTACACAGAGGAGTCATTAAACTCATGCAGTTAAAAGTATGCAATTGTTAGACAGTTTCAAGTATCATTTTGCAGCCGGCCGGCTCTTTGCCAGGTATACAGACAAACAGCTAGGAAATGTCAAAGAGATCCACAAAAGTGACCTTCCACAGTGTTAACATTTTGACAAATCAGTATTGACTTTGTGAAATCATTTGATCTGACTTTATTTGATGAGAATGTTTAATGTATTAGACTGCTTACTTTTTAAAGTGGCATGCCTTTGTTGTTGTGAATGCAGAAATGCATATGTTCTGCGTTTTCATACCAACTTTCACTTGGTGTCCGCTTTAAGCCTGTTCCATTTTGCAGGGCCCAGGTGGACCAGTTTGCCTTTGTTCTGACTTTGTTGTCCGCTTTAAGCCTGTTCCACTTTGCAGGGCCCAGGTGGACCAGTTTGCCTTTGTTCTGACTGACATGGAGAGTATGTATCGCTTTGGTTACTGTCGCCATGGCGCTAGAACTCAGACCTGTCTCTGCATCATAAGGTGCGTGTGTGTGTGGATGTGTATGGATGCATGCATGCATGTGTGTGTGCATGTAGGTGTGTGTGTGTGTGTGTGTGTGTGTGTGTGTGTGTGTGTGTGTGTGTGTGTGTGTGTGTGTGTGTTTACATGTGTGTGTGAGTCTGTGTGTTTCATGTACATGATAATCGCTGATATCACTGGTAAGTGGTATGTGTGCATACCTGTGTATAATTGTGTGTGTGTGTGTGGGCGCAAGTGTGTGTGTGTGGGTGTGTGTGTGTGTGTGCATGCATGTGCATGTGTGTGAATGATATATATGTGAATGAATATGTGTGAATATGTGTGTGTGGGGTGGGGTGGAGGGGTGCACAGACATGATTTATACATATATATATATGCACACCTCCCGTTATGGCTGCTCATATGTGTTATGGAAAAGCATGAAAATCAGTAGAGTTCTGGAAATATGGACTGCCTCTCTCAAGTTCTGATTTGTTATTTGTACAATTCCATGTTTAAAGAATGCAGTATTTCTAATTTTTGCCGATGGTTGACAGAAGGTTTTGTACCTGGTACTTAACTCTTGAATACCTTGTACATGTATGCATGTGCAAAAGACACAAATATGCAGATTTGTTCTTGAAGGGTCTCTGCACATGTGTGAAAGACACGAAGCAAAATAAGAGAACATTGCATCCTCAAAGCTAGAAGCTGAACACTGTGCAAGAATAGGGGCGCCAATGCAACAAGATTTTGTGTAAGCAGCAAAGCATTCCAGAATCTACTGATTATGCACCTGCCACATGCATGGCTGCCTTCAGCCAGAAAGAAAAATTTCAAAATGTTCACAAAAGAATACCATGAGAAATGGCCATATAAAGTTTTTTAGCCGACACATGTAACTGTGAGTGTGAAGTTTGCTGTACCATAATTTTTGGGGTAAAATCTGGTGGCCAGAGCAATTTTATGAATGGGAGGATACATTGGCTTCTGTGGTCCTAAAAATCATGCCAAATTCTAGATTTTGGTTCCTAAAATTGTAATTTTGGGGTAGGCATGTATGTTGGTGATAGCACTTGTACTGATTTTGGAGAGGGGAGAGAGGGAACAGGATTGGGGGAGTGTCCCACCGGCATTTGACATCTCTGTTACTAATACCCAGCATTACGCCTGTGCTTCACCTGCCTTTGATGCATTTTACAAGATTCTGAACTATGTGCTTGTTACTGTGTGTAAAACTCATTCTGTGATCAGTGACCTGCCATGGTTCAACATGTTTTACAAGGTGCTGAACTATGTGCTCGTTACTGTGCGTAAAACTAATAGTTATACCTGGTGCATATTCTGTTATCAGTGACCTGCCATGGTTCAACATGTTTTACAAGATGCTGAACTATGTGCTCGTTACTGTGTAAAACTAATAGTAATACCTGGTGCATATTCTGTCATCAGTGACCTTCCATGGTTCAACATGTTTTACAAGGTACTGAACTATGTGCTCGTTACTGTGCATAAAACTAATAGTAATACCTGGCGCACATTTTTTTGCTAGTGACCTGCCATGGTTCGACGTGTTTTACAAGATGCTCAACTTCCTGGCGGAGATCATCAACCGGTCGGAGAACAGCGACCTGATGCCCTTCGTCAGGGCGGCCTATGAGCAGAGCATACCATTGGCGGATGAGCCTGTGACTATTGTTGCTGGCCAGGATGTGAGTCGCCACATGCTCCCAACATGCTAGGGAACATTAAGCCCGTTCTTAATTGGGTGAACTGTTTGTTTGCCAAACATACTTTGGATAGTTCAACAAACTATAATTCATTTCTTAATTGAAATTTTAGTTGCCGAACATGGTTCGGACAGTTCAGTGAACTATGCTTCGTTCTTAACTGGCTTATAATGAGATGCAAGCTTCTGCCTGAACTTGTGGCAGAAGCACAGCAGACAGGTCTAT
>JABMCL010003344.1:357500-370000 GCA_018857735.1 Alviniconcha marisindica
CTCATGTCAGTAGGGCTGGTGATTATTCTTCACCTGGGGTTCCCTTTAACTGCTGTGTAAATCTTGTTTGTTGTGCTGTGAAGGCAGTAGTCAGGACAGAACTTGTATTTACACACATCGGGTAAGAGTTACTTTAGGCGACTCAGGTCTTTGTTGTTGTATTTGTGTTATGTATTTCGAATGCTAATTGACTCCATTGTGTGTTGATTGTTAAGAATCAGGAGGTTGGGGTTTTAATACCAGTTCTGGCAGCCACCATTTCCCGTGTCTATAAAACAAGTCTCAGGGTGATGGTGTCAGACTCAGAGTCTAGTCCTTCACATGTGATGAAAAATGACAGCTCCATGAGCTGCTGGGGGTTGGATTTGGGGGACTGTTAATGGGCCTGTGTACATTTGTGTGTGTGTGTGTGTGTGTGTGTGTGTGTGTGTGTGTGTGTGTGTGTGCTGTGCATGTGTGGTGGGGATGGTGTGTGTGTGTGTGTGTGTGTGTGTGTGTGTGTGTGTGTGTATGTGTGTGTGTGTGTGTGTGTGTGTGTGTGTGTGTGTGTGTGCATGTGTGGGTGGGATGTGTGTGTGTGTGTGTGTGTGTGTGTGTGTGTGTGTGGGTGGGATGTGTGTGTGTGTGTGTGTGTGTGTGTGTGTGTGTGCATGTGTGTGTTCCAGTGAATGCGACTGTGTATGTGTGTGTGTGTGTGAGAGAGAGAGAGAGATTGTGGTGTGGGTTATTGATGCATGTAATACCTGAGTAAACAACTAGAGGTGTGACAAATGGGATGACAGGCCATTGAGAGGAACAGGATGGAAATAGGAGATGCTGTTGTCGTCGATGCTGACAAGAACGAAGTGAGGTCACAGTACGATGACTTGGAGGCCTTGCCTGAGGATGTGGTGAGTACGGTATCCTGTTCCAAATCTGGAAGGGGTGGGGGGGGGGGGGGGGGGGGGGGGGGGGCAAAGGTTTTACATTAAAACAAAATAAAAAAATGTGAGCATTATATATTACCACACATTCATTCATTCAAAGCAGGCTTTTGATAACGATGATCAAGTAATGTACATAGAACCAATCACATTGTGATAGCTTGTCATTTGTGAACTATTTCAAGTTTAATGACATCGTTTATACAGCACCCATAACTCATACCATGCATTGGGCATATGGGGCAGCACACATAATTCATACCATGCACTGGGCATATGGGGCAGCATGCATAATTCATACCATGCACTGGGCATATGGGGCAGTACCCATAATTCATACCATGCACTGGGCATATGGGACAGCACCCATAATTCATACCATGCATTGGGCATATGGGGCAGCACCCATAACTCATACCATGCATTAGGCATATGGGGCAGTACCCATAATTCAAACCATGCATTGGGCATATGGGACAGTTACTGATTCAGGTTGGTGTTCCCTTTTTACTTCTTTTTATGTTTGTGGATGAAACGGTATTATAGTTACAATGGCAGCTGTGAAATCTTACCCTGTGCCAAGATTCACCCACTTTGTGTCTCTGATTAAGTTTGCCAGATGTCTGGGAAGTTTTTCAGAGCAAATCTGCAATGCTCATGATTATTTGAAGGTTTGAGGTCAGTTTGCTCCACCTAATCCTGCCCTTCAATGACAGCGCTGTTTAGCCTTTCACTTCACGATACTTTACCTAACAACCCGGCATGTAATGGTTCAGCCATTCATGGCAGTGAAGGGGTTACACAACTGGGTTGTCATGGCAACAGGCTAATGCTCCCCTCATCATTCTGTAATACCTGACACTTGAAAGTTGTTTATTCCACCAAATGGGGACAAACGCAGTGACATGGAGCTTCATCTGCTTTTAGTGTACCTGCCCTGTGTTGCCCTCTTGTCATCTGTTGCATTGTCCAAGACACGTCACAGCCTGAAACAGAAAGTGGCTCAGAGTGCCTGTGCAGAATGAACAAACAAGAAATTTAATTAGCGCTCGAAAGACATCACACAAATATAACAAAGACCTGAGTTGCCTACGGTAACTGTCATTTGGCGTGCGAGTAAATGCAAGGTACATAAGCTCCTAACTTGTATTTACTCACAGGCCAGGTGAGAGTTACCATAGGTGACTCAGATTTTTGTTGTGTTTATGTGTGATGTCTTTCAAGTGCTAATTAACTCCCTTGTTTGTTGATCCAAGACAGGTCAGCTTTGATGTAAGCCTTTTGTCCAAGAGAGGTCAACCATGGCGCAAGCCCTTAAATTTTTGTTTCAAACACTTTCAAGAGAGCGTTGCCTGGATGTTTGTTCTTCTGTAACTGGCATGCGACTGCTGTTGACCAACTGAACATTTTCCATTTTCAAGAGTTTTGCCAAGCTGTTTGTTCTTCCATAATTTGTAAGCAAGTGCTGTTGACCAAATGCACTTTTGACTGTGACAGTCGTCCTACCTGAAGCGACACCTGAAGACCCAGAAGGTGCGGACATCTATGATGGAATCAGGGGATGCCATTTCCAGAGCATTTCTACAGGCCCTTGTCAGATTGATTGGTGTGTAGCTCTGCGTGTGTGTGGCAGTTACGTAGTTGTGTTCATGTAGCTGGGAGGAAGGGAAATCTCAGAGGTCTGTAATGGAGTTATGCAATGCCAGCTCCAGAGGTTTTCTTTTGGTCCATTTTACATTCATTGATCCAGTAGCTGTGTGTGTGTGTGTGTGTGTGTGTGTGTGTGTGTGTGTGTGTGTGTGTGTGTGTGTGTGTGTGTGCAGTGAGGGATGGGGTGTGTGTGTGAAGGCCCATTGGTCCAGTAGCTGTGTGTGTGTGTGTGTGTGTGTGTGTGTGTGTGTGTGTGTGTGTGTGTGTGTGTGTGTGTGTGTGTGCAGTGAGGGATGAGGTGTGTGTGTGAAAGCCCGTTGTAGACCTTTAGACATCTAAATTGCTATGTTGAGGATAGGATGTAGTTGTGTATGCAGTTTGGGGTGTAACATCTGCATTTGCTTTTCCAGCTTTATATATTAGTTTGCTTGTGTATTAGTGTGCATTTTACTGAGTGCATGTGCGTGCATGTGCAGGTTTGGGGTGGGGGGAGGGACTCCATGTCAGATTATTTTATAAATTTGTTGATGTGAGAAAGCTGATTTCTGGTAAGAGCTGTCATGCCATTGTTGATGTGAGAAAGCTGGTTTCTGGTAAGAGCTATCATGCCAGATAAACACTCTGCTGTCAGGGTAACCACCAAGGATTTATCCCTTTTGTCTCACGGCTGTTCCCAGAGGCCTGTTTAGTTGGAGCAAGGCTGGTCTGTTTCGGGCTTTGGTCAGAGCCAATACCCCAGAATCTAGGTCAGCTGTGCAGGTGGCTCCACTTGAGATGTGGATAGCTGAGCGGTCCTGGTGTTGACATGCTGCTGCAGCTGCCAGCAGTAAATTATACAGCTGTCTTTCACCCCCTCCCTTCCCCAGCGACATTTTACCACAGAGTTGGACAACAGACCATTGTAAAACTCTTATTTTGAAGTTTGCATGGACACCAAACATGCTTGGTACAATAGTTTTAGTTTTCATTCAGCAACGAATCCATTTAGTGCAAAACAACAAACTGTGCATGGTACACACAAAAAAGTATGAAGTACACAACGACATTGTGAGGTGCACAGACTTTTCTCAGGAAAACAACATGCATACATTACAACATTAATATATCCACTACAGGAGACCTTCACTTAAAATTGGGCTCCACTCTCTAGAAACTCCCAAGGTGAGGTGTAAATAATACTCCATTTTGGCAACAGAGCCATTTCATGCAAACTATTGGACTGTAGAGAGTAGTTGGTACATACATGAAAGGTTTGAAAGACACCAACAATGTGAGGTGCATAGACTTTTCTCAGCAAAACAACTTGCATACATCACAACATCAGTATATCCACTACAGAAAACCTTCACTTAAAATCAGGCCCGACTCTCCAGAAGCCCCCCAGAGTGTGTAAACAACACTACACATGTGGCAGCCCAGCCAAGTGGAAAGTGAGAGGGCAGCAAGTACTGACCACTGCTGGTACTGACCTAGATTCCACTGACAGAGCAGATGTGCGTGGGGAGCTAAAAATAGCTCAGCCAGTGAGCAGCTAAAGCACCCAATTTGAAGCCTAGGGAACTGCCGTGGTCTGTCTCTCTCTTTCTCTGTCGATAATGTTTTGTTGTTGTTGTTTTCTCCCTAGGCGGGTATCGTGATGCCCTCAAGTTTCGCACAGACGAACCCATCACATTTGACCGAGACGCATTTGTCCAGTCACGGTCATCACAGTCCATGCAAGCGTTTCTGGAGAGCATGCTGCAGCTGCAGATCTTTCAGCAGGTGAGTTGCACGTGCAGCCTTTTCATGGTGGAGCACACCCGGGACCCTGCAGTTTCTGATGGTCTTTCAAAGATGGGGGAAGTGATCTGCCATTTTCAAGGTCTTAACAGTGAGTGAAAAATGAATAATTCAACTGAGGACCTTGGAGTCTTTGTGAATTTGGCTTTTCCTGTCAAACAGAAATGCCAGTGATTCCCTGACTTTGAGGGTGACTAGCTAGATAGCTTCGTACTTTGGTTTGTTATATGTATGTGCATTGTAATCATGAAACTGCAGCTCTCTGGAATCTGGACTGTGAAGCTAAAACATTAACAGCCTTTAAGTTTAACTCTAAAACTGCTTGCTACAGATTCAAGCAATGAGGTAAGCCCTCACGTGGCATGCAAGTAAACAGAAGGCACATGAGCTCCACCAAAGTTGCAGCCTCAAAAAAGACACCCAACAAAGGAAAACAGCAAATTTCAACAAAGAAAAACAAAATTTCAGCAAAGGAAAACAGCAAATTTCAACAAAGGAAACTAGAACAAATTTCAGCACTGGAAAACAGAACAAATTTGAGCAAAGGGAAAAACAAAAACAAATTTCAACAAAGGAGAACAACAAATTTGAGCAAAAGAAAAGGCAGAACAAGTTGTTTTTTTTAAAGAAAAAAGGAAAGCAGAACAAATTTCAAGAACTGAAAACAAGCCCAGAGCAGCACCCTCCACAACAGATCACACCAGCGACATCAAACAGGGAAGCTACCACACAAGCTACAGATCACACCAGCGACAACAAACAGGGAAGCCACCACACAAGCTACAGATCACACCAGCGACAACAAACAGGAAAGCCACCACACAAGCTACAGTCACACCAGCAACAACAAACAGGAAAGCCACCACACAAGCTACAGATCACACCAGCGACAACAGACAGGGAAGCTACCACACAAGCTACAGATCACACCAGCAACAACAAACAGGGAAGCCACCACACAAGCTACAGATCACACCAGCGACAACAGACAGGGAAGCTACCACACAAGCTACAGATCACACCAGCAACAACAAACAGGGAAGCCACCACACAAGCTACAGATCACACCAGCGACAACAGACAGGGAAGCTACCACACAAGCTACAGATCACACCAGCGACAACAGACAGGGAAGCTACCACACAAGCTACAGATCACACCAGCAACAACAAACAGGAAAGCCACCACACAAGCTACAGATCACACCAGCGACAACAGACAGGGAAGCTACCACACAAGCTACAGATCACACCAGACAGACAAACAGGGAAGCCACCACACAAGCTACAGATCACACCAGCGACAACAGACAGGGAAGCTACCACACAAGCTACAGATCACACCAGCGACAAACAGGGAAGCCACCACACAAGCTACAGATCACACCAGCGACAGCAGACAGGGAAGCTACCACACAAGCTACAGATCACACCAGCGACAACAAACAGGGAAGCTACCACACAAGCTACAGTCACACCAGTGACATCAAACAGGGAAGCTACCACACAAGCTACAGTCACACCAGCGACAACAAACAGGGAAGCTATCACACGAGCTACAGATCACACCAGCGACAAACAGGGAAGCTACCACACAAGCTACAGATCACACCAGCGACAAACAGGGAAGCTACCACACAAGCTACAGATCACACCAGCAACAACAAACAGGGAAGCCACCACACAAGCTACAGATCACACCAGCGACAAACAGGGAAGCTACCACACAAGCTACAGATCACACCAGCAACAACAAACAGGGAAGCACCACACAAGCTACAGATCACACCAGCGACAACAACAGGGAAGCTACCACACAAGCTACAGTCACACCAGCAACAACAAACAGGGAAGCTACCACACAAGCTACAGATCACACCAGCGACAACAGACAAGGAAGCTACCACACAAGCTACAGATCACACCAGCGACAACAGACAGGGAAGCCACCACACAATCTTGGCGGTTGTTTGTTAACTTTTCTCACCTGAAACCTGCAGTTCACCTAGCATTGGGGGTGGAGCAGGTCCCCCACACCTGTACACATTTTGGTACACAGAAATGCAGTGTTACCTGCCACTCCAGCCCGCTGCACACCCATTTGTAATGATGAAGTTTGACATGCCATGAAGATTACTCCAGCTGAAAGCAGTCCTGACGTGGAACGCTTAACGTGGCAAATATTTTGCTCAAGCCCCAATGTTCTGGCTGGGGTGTCAGTGCTGACAATGTCAACAGCCTCTCATCAGTGCCATAAGGCTTAGTAATAATGGTGCATTTCTAATGCACTGAATATTCCTCTGTGACATGTCTGAGGCCAAAAGCAATAAACACGAAACATTACAAAAATACTGGTTTGCATTACATAGCTTCCCGTGTTCTACACTCTCTTTTGCTTACACACATGCATGCATGCACATGTACATACACCCACCCACACATGTATACATATATATGCACATGCATTCATGTAGCATGCACTCACACACACACATACACACACACACAGAGATATGCACACACACACACACACACACACACACACACACACACACACACACACACACACACACACACACATGTGCACACACAGATGCATGTGCTTGCACACACACACACACATGCACACACACACACACACACACACACATGCAACACACACACACACACACACACACACACACACACACACACACACACTCTCACTCTCTCTTCCCTACAATTGTCTTTCTTCCAAGCAATAATCACCAGTGAAAGTGTCACCAGCCTATGGAAACAAAAGTACATGTACAGCTTTCAGTGCTTATGAGAGGGTCACAAGAGTAGATCAGAGTAGGCAGAAGCTCAGCGAACCCATCGTGACGGTCATCTCACCACTGGTTGCTGTTTTGCAGTTCATCAGCGGCCGCCTGGAGCTGCTAAACGGGGGGGAGGGCTTCCACGACCTCTTTGAGCAGGAGTCCATCAAGTACGCTGACAGCCTCAACACGCAGTCCAAGTACAAGGAGTGGCTCTCGGTCAGTGCACCTTTTTCTCTGTTTGTGTGTGTGTGGGGGGGGGGGGGGGGGGGGGGGTTAAAAGGAACAGTGTTTCAGTTGACAATTATGGATGGATTATGCAGAGTTATGTGATTCGGTCACAGCTGGAATACCTTAACAAACAAAACAAACAAAAAACGACTTAAATTTCCCATGGGAAAAAATGAAGATTTATTACAGTGAGGTGTGTTTGAGAGGTTAATTTTTTAATTTTTTTGGGGGGTGGGTGGGGGTGGAATCGAATGGTTATTGGATTATACAGCGAGGCTTCTGATGAAAGACTGCCTTGATGAGATATCACCCATCTCTTAAGACCACTGTTTCTTGAAACCTTTTTCATCATTTTCCATGTAAATGAGCGCTCACCAAAGAGCACCCCTATCATCATCATCACCACGTCAGTGAAACCCACGTAAAACTGGAGCAAGAAGACCTCTCCTCTTTTGAGGCCATGGTTTCTGAAACCTTCCCTTCAAGTTACCATTCAAATCAACGAAAAGTGTTCTTAAGAGAGGGGCATTTTCCAGAGCTGACGGGCAAGAAAAGCCAAGAGAAACCAAAAAGAAAAATGGAATGCACCTGACACTACTCCGCCCCCCCCCCCCCCCCCCCATCAACAACTCTTAATTCAAGACTAACAGTGAAGGAGAGACATTTAAATGTGAACAGCAGAACAAACAAACAAAGACCCACAGATTCAGGCCGAGTCATGAACTGCATTACCAACAACCTGGCTGCTTCCCTCATTCCTTCCTCCCTCTCTCCTCCTTCTCGCTCCCTCTCTTCCACCTCCCTCTCTCCTGCCCTTAAGGAGGGGTTCCACAGTATTTAAAGCCACTGGTGACGGGAACATTAGTGGGCAAAGTCGATGAGTGGATTGAGGATGAATGGTTTTTAGGCTTGATTCATTCACTTTATACATTGTCTGATGGGTTGTCAGTTTTGTTTGGTTACTGTTTGACTGAGCTGGAAACAGGCTGGAGCTGGTCTTGATAAAAAGCAACAACAAAACCACACAAAAAATGGGCATGTGGGAAACCAGTGCAGAATGTTTAGATCTTGGCAAGAATGGTATGTGATTGTGTAGTGTCAATCAGTTGTGTAGTACTGTGTTTGTGTTAATGTAAACCCTTTAGTGTAAATCCATTGTGTAGTAGTGTCTGTAATTAATAGAAACCTTTGGTTTAATGTAAATCCTTAGTTTGGTAATGTGTAATTAATGGAAATCCTTTTGTGTAGAGGAAATCCATTGTTTGGTAATGTGTTTGTAGTGAATGGAAACCCTTTTATGTAATGTAAATCCATTGTGTAGTAGTGTTTTATTAATCAAAACACTTTTGTGTAAATGTGTAAATTTGTTGCGTAGCATTGTGTTTGTTATTAATGGAAACCCTTTTGTGTAAATTCATTGCATACTTTGTGCACAGTGTCTGTAATTAATGAAATTAACCTTTTCATGTAATGTAAATCCATTCAGTAGTAGTGAGTAAGGAAAACTGTTAGTGTAAATCCATGGTGTAGTAGTGTATCTGTAATTAATTTGACCCTTTTATGCAGTGCAACCCCTTTGACTTTGTGTAGTAACGTGTCTGTCATTGAACTCTTTTGTGTTGCGCAGTTCCATTGTGTAGTAGTGTGTCTGTAGTTAATGTTAACCCTTTGTGTTTCAGAAACAAAAGAGGAAGCTGAAAGCTGGCGGAAAGGACATCATTTCTGACATGAGGGAGAAGGTAGCTAAGCTAATTTGACTTTGCTGGCACTTGGGGACAGGCAGTTTTCTTCTGCAGCATAAGCCACAGTGGCTTTGAACGTGCCTCCCTCCCACTAGCATGAACTGAAGAGCAAAGTCTTTTCCTTGAAGTGCTTGCTAACTGTTTCTTCACATTTCTGTTGGCATTAAGGTCTGGCGCACGGCTTGGTCACATTGACTTGGCTGGAACCAAGCTCATAAACTATGTACACATTGTTCTAGCAGTTACTGGAGAAACGGAGGTTGTTCAGGTAATGTTGGACGGTGTATATTGCGATGCAGTGCTCCAGTGAAGACTTCAGTTAGTTGTTAGATTTCAACATCCCATCAGCTGTGCAAGGTCAGCTGTAGACAAGTAGATAGAGACCATCCAGATCACAGTGGCTGATTAGAATTGGATGTGGTTTCACCGGTGCTGTAGTTGGAGACACAGGGTTGGTGCAGGTGACAGTTTGCATAGAAGTTTAGAACCAGACCCAGTACATCCTTTCTTAACGCCATTGTTGGAGTCAAAGAGGTGGTGCTGATGACATTTTGTATAGAAGTTTAGAACCAGACCCAGCACACCCTTTCTTAACACCATTGTTGGAGTCACAGAGGTGGTGCAGATGACAGTTTGTATAGAAGCTTAGAGCCAGACCCAGTACACCCTTTCTTGGCACAGTTGCTGGAGTCACAGAGGTGGATCAGGTCACACTGACATTGACCCTTCTGATGCTGCATTGAATAAAGATTGTTGAGAACTGGGCGCAACAGGTTGTTTGTTGAGTAATCAATAAACAAGGGAGTTAATTAATACACAAAAGACGTCTTACAAACAGAACAACAAAGACCTGAGTCACCTATGGCACTTTTACCTGGCATGCGAGTAAATACAAGGTACATAAAGTCCACCATCAGGTGGTCATTAACTCCCTTGTTTGTTGATTCTGCACAGGCACTCTGGGCTTCACTCTCTCTCAGCTTGTTTGTCAAATAACTCAGCAGATTTGGTGACCCAGGCTTGTTTGGGATAAAAATCTGAAATAAGAATGACTGCTAGTGTTCTAAAATGAGATCCAAACACATAAAAGATTCAAAAGAATGCTTATTTATTATGACATAGACAACACGATGCAAATTTTCAGGGAAATCCCCTTCTTCACCAAACATTTAAACAACAGTGAAACAATTAAAAACAATGAAAAATGATATGGGAGGTGAAGTAACGTATCTTTTTTTTAATTGTTGTGTTCAGTGCTTGCTTTTCTTGTTTGGGATAAATCTGCAGATTTAGTGACACAGGCTTTTGTTGGATAACTCAGCAGATTTAGTTATGCAGGCTTGTTCTGGATAACCAGATTTAGTGACCCAGAATTTTGTTGGATAACTGCAGATTTAGTGACCAGGCTTTTGTTGGATAACTGCAGATTTAGGGACCCAGGTTTGTGTTGTGTAACTCTGCAGATTATGTGACCCAGGCTTGTGTTGGATAACCCAGCAGATTTAGTGACCCAGGCTTTTGTTGGATAACTGCAGATTTAGTCACCCTGGCTTGTGTTGGGTAACTGCAGATTAAATGACCCAGGCTTGCATTGGATAACCCAGCAGATTTAGTGACCCAGGCTTTTGTTGGATAACTGCAGATTAAGTGACCTTGGCTTATGTTGGATAACTCTGCAGATTTAGTGACCCAGGTTTGTGTTGGATAATTGCAGATTCAGTGACCCAGGCTTTTGTTGTATAACTGCAGATTTAGTGACCTCATGCACATGAAGCAAATAACGTTATCAAGACTTGAAAGTTAGGTAGCAGGACGTCTATTTTGTCAAACAGATTTTCATATTCAGCAAGGCCTTCATCTTTTTCTACTCTGTGTATGGGTGTGACTGTGTATGTGTCTGTACATATACGCAGTTGTTTTCTGTGTATGGTTGTTGCGTTCTGCAAGTTGTCCTTCTCTCTCATGCAGGCTGCTCCCATGATGAACACCGCCGTGCATACAGTAAGTTGGTCAGCCTGACTGCTTGCCGTCTGTCAGTGTGTCATTTTGTCGCCCGTCTGGCTGGTCACTCTCTGTGTCTCACAGTTCACTGGTCAGCCGGACAGTTGAAGCATTTACGCGTATATGCATGTGTACTGCATACAACCCTACACGTCTTGCATCCCTTGCATGCTTTGGTTTCGTTGTTGTCCGTAGCAGGTCCTGTTGTCGCTCATCAACACAGGGAGTTTCTAAGTTTGGGAAGGGGAGTAATATACTTGGAAGAAAGGTGAATCTTATTTTTGTAATTTACTTGGAAGAAGGGTGAATCTTATTTTTGTCCAACCAGTTGACATGGTGACACAGACGCATTGTCTCCTCCAGTACGAATAGCGTGCAGAGTGGAACAGTCAGCTTGCCAATGCTGCGGGCTGCTTTGGATCCAGAGTCAAATCATACATGCACCCTCCCTGCCCCCCTTCTCCCTTCACCCAGTGCAACCTCCCTGGTGTGTGCAGCATAACTGTAACCACTTGTAGATGTGCATCTTTAGAGTTTTCTGTTGCAGCCAAGTGAGTTGTTAGCAGCATTAGGGTTAACAAGGGAATGGATTCCTTTGATGGCTTTCTTCAAACAATCAAATTATTTCTTTACATATGTTTGCTTTCAGTGAAGAGAATATTTCTTCATGTTAAATTTTTGTTTCCAGATTTTTGTATTGTTTGTGTTATAGTGTGTGTGTGTGTGTGTGTGTGTGTGTGTGTGTGTGTGTGCATGCGTGGGTGTGTTGTTGTTGTTGTTGTACTTTGACAAGTTTTTTAATTCCCTGATGGTCATACATAGAGCACAACAGAGTTATATGGAGCCTGTCTTCTGTGTTTGATATTGATACATCAGGTGTCTTAACAAAAAGTAATTTGCTGTTAACTTTGGATGGCAAAAAAGGCTTGCTAGCAGTACTAGTGCCCATTCAATTAAGACAAACAGCTGCCCATATTTGTGGTGCTAACAATAATGCATATACTAATAAAGATGAAATAAACTCATCACCTGTGTAATAATGCTCACACCAACATAATCATGGGTATACATCTATCTATTCCATTAGATCATATAACCACATGTCTCGATTCAATGTACATCTGTCAAGACCTGATATTCTGTATCACCAGCCTAACAACTTGTAACAATAGTATGTGCTGGAATATTAAAGGAGAACAGAATCAAAGATGCTAGGTGGCTTAAAAATCTGCAGATATCATTTCCATCTGCATACTTCATTTAGTTCTATCACTATTTGTACAGAAGAAGTACTTTTTTTACTTGGAATTTGAGCTGTTCAGGGTGCAGCCATGTTGCTTTGCTCTTTACCTCTGAAGAGCAGAAAAAGGTCTGGTT
>JABMCL010003344.1:372500-407500 GCA_018857735.1 Alviniconcha marisindica
GCTCACAGATAATAACACTTTGCTGACACTCACACCCTGGCCATTGTTTCAGCTCACAGATAATAACATGAACACAAGAGTCGCCACTTGAGCACACAGACATTTCGGCATCGCCTGCTACTGGGTATCTGTGTTTTGATAGTGCATGGATAGTTGTGTGACTTTTTAATTTGTATGCTAAATCAGATTTGTTTTGTTTGCAGTTATATGAGTTTTCACCTTCTGCCTTCCTTTGATGTTCATTGTTGTTGTTAGTAATGGTATATATATATATATATATGTCTGTTTTGATGTTAGTGTATTGGTATTTCACATGCATTTTGCCCTGAGTGAAAGTTTGTATGTAAAGTTTGATTATCAAACATACACAAATGTCAGCAGGAACTTTGAAGTTGTGTGTGTGCTACTTTTTATTCTGCTGTACGTACCTGTTTGCTGTACGTACCTGTTTGACAAAGTTCCACTGACCTTTACCTTATTCCAATGAGTTGATTTGTCCTGTTCTGAAAATGTGTATAGTGGTGATATTTCGCAAGTCATTCATTTAAAAATTCTATTTCTGTTGTGCACAGTGGCTAACCTTACTGTTCCAAGGTGGTGAATTGTGCTGGCCATTGACTGGCTGTTTATTTTTTTTAAATCATATCTTTTTTTATTGTTTATGTAGACCAATGGCAGGAATCTTTTAAAGGCAGTTGGGGTACTTCTGAGAGGTGGGGTGGAAGTCATATGGACTTTGCCAATTGCTTTCATAGTAGTTGGTTATTGAGTAAAATGTGTTTATGCACATAAATCAGCTACTGTTGTTGCTACTGAGAATTTCTTTTCTTCTGATGTGTGATCCTTTATGGGGTAATTGAAGTAAATGAGAAGGATGAATGCAAAAATAAGATGTAAATGAGAAGGATGAATGTAAATATAATTTCAGTGAACTGAAATAATGTTCTTTTTTTTGGAAAGGTGTGTTGTTTTCATTCAGGTTGGTGTTATTTTGCAGATGAAGGGTGTTTTCCTTGAGCTTAGTATTATGTTCTGGATGAAAGACTATTTTTCAGATGGAAAGCAGTTTTCCAGATGAAAGGTGTTTCACTGAGGTTGATGTTGTTTTGTTGTTGTTTGAATGAAAGAGTGCTGTTTTCCAGGTGAAAGGTGTTATTTTTTAGATGGAAGGTGCTGTTTTCCAGATGAAATGTGTTTTTTTCCAAATGGAAGGTGCTGTTTTCCAGGTGAAAAGTGTTATTTTCCAGGTGAAAAGTGTTCTATTCCAGATGGAAGGTGCTGTTTTCCAGATGAAAGATGTTACTTTCTGGATGGACAGTGATGAATCTCACTGAGGTTTGTGCTATTTTCCAGATGAAAGTGCAGGGCAAGAAATTCCACTCCAGGATCAGAGAGGTATGTTCATTCTCAGAGTTCTTTGGGGCATTTTCTGTACCCCTGTTAGGAAGAAAGTTTGGATATGAGGAAAGTTTAGGTATAAAAGTCATGGTTTATAGCCATAATTTTGGCTTAAAAAGTAAATAAACAACCCAGCTAGGAACTCTGTGTGCACAGCAAGTACATGTACTAAATGTGACAACCCACAATGGATACTTTGACTAAATGGGTAAAACAAGGAGACTAATTCTCAAACCATGCAAGTCATGTAAAAGTCCATCACCTGAAATATTGGGACTCACAAAGAGTCGACAAATCTCCAATTGTTGCCATAGGGAGCCAGAGGAATTGTACATTGTGACATGTAGGAAAGTTGAGGATTATGTTCAGGTCAAGGATTATGTCCTAGTCAAGAAATATGTTCAGGTAAAGGATTATGTCATGATTGAGGATTATGTCCAGGTGAAGGATTACATATTCTGGTGAAGGATTATGTCCAGGTCAAGGGTTTTGTCCATATCAAGGATTATATTATGTCCATGCCCAGGATTATGGCCCCATCAAGGATTACATCATGTCCATGTCAAAGAATATGTCCAGGTCAAAGATTATATTATGTCAAGGTCAGGGGTCATATCCAGGTCAAAGATTTATCCACTTAAGGATTGTGTCCTGGTCAATCATTATTGTTATGTCAATTTTAATGATTATATGTTATTATGGTCATGTCAAGGATTGTGTCCATTTACACTGGCATGTCACTTCAGCCACTAGCCTCTCTTTTCATTTATGAACTATTCTTTTTTACATGTTTGAAACACTATGGTGACAATAGCAACTTTATTATGGCAGGTTTTGAGCTGTTCCCCTTAGCAGATCTTGAAGTAGAAAATATATAACACAGTTGCTTAAAAGAAAAAGAAGAAAAGATAGAAGAAAGAAAAAAATTAACTTCACTGGCTGCCTGTTAAACAAGATTTTGTGTACATATTTGCTGCTCTTAAATGCCTTCTATCACTTGTGAGACCTTGCCTTTGAGACTGGTTTATTTTATGGCTGCTGCCTTCTGACCATGTCACCCACAGTTTGTCCAACAGCAGAAAGAGGTGACACATATGTATATTGCTGCCATCTGATTGCTGGAATCATTCAGATGGCAACAGTGCAGCCTTACGTTTTAAGGCTTCCTCTCTCTCTGACCTCCTGGGAACTTGGTCCCACCAGTATGTCTTCAAAGATGGCTTAAAACAAGTCTAGTGAACTGAGAGTCTCAGATTTGACTGGCACCTCCGTATTCATGAGTGCAGATTCCTTCAGCCATTGTAGAAACAGAAACAAAAACAGCCTGGCCATGTGTCTTGCAGGCAACAAATGTTGGCGCCTCATCTAGCCCACCTCAGGTAGTTGTTTTTTGTGGATTTTCCTTTTATTGCTGTAACCTTGTTTGTGCCACCTTGAAATACCATGCCTTTGCAACATTTGAACTGGACTTACTCAGCCCTCATTGATTTCCGTTGGGGGATGGGGGATGTTTAGAATCCATCATTAACTTCATTGTTGAAACTCCATCATGCCATTGTGCCATGCTGTATAGAATCCATCATCAACTTCATTGTTGAAACTCCATCATGCCATTGTGCCATGCTGCATGTAAGTGGTGAAGAGGTGACTGTAACGTTACTGAAGAGGAATGGCTAGAATTTTGAATACCATGACTTCTGTTAAGGCACTGAGGCACAAGTTGTTAATGAAAACCATTCAAACCTCATGTGGTCATGCAGACCTGTCCGTCTTCACACATCCACTGCCACATGATATTGCTGAAACTGACTGGTTAAAACAAGGGATAGGTCAACATGTTCAGCCTTGCTACTCAAGATTTACCCTCCCTTGTGACTCTGGCCTTCACTTAACTTTGGTCTAAATAGCAGACACTCATTGGCTGGTGGATGCAGTTCATCCATGCTGTATTTGGAATGGACAGATGATTGAAACTAATGCACTGAGCTGTTTCAACCACGTGGCTATGCTGACGTGATCTGTTTTGGCATCAGGTTCAGACAGTCCTCTTCGACTGTTTGGCTGAAATGGCTCATGTACCAGCACCTTTAAGCTTCGTCAACACCCCCCCCCCCCTCCCAATTCTCCACCTTGTTTCACACCTGTCCATCCTTGGGCTGTGAATTACTTTTTATGACAGCCCCTCTCTGACACCCCACCCCTTTCCCTTTTAGTCTTGCACAAACCCATCAGTTCTTCCTCAGTCTTCTTCCTCAATCACCACCCCCCCCCCCCCCCCCCCCCCCCCACCACCCCATTTTTATATAGACTGATTTTATTGGTTGTTTTTATACTGTGTTATTCCTTGCTTCTGAGCAGACTCATTGGGTTCTAGTCTGCTAAACTGCTGAATAGTTCTATAGCATTGGCCTACATGGATGCAAATCGTTAAAGGCAGTGAAGAACTGAGTTATAAATTGCTTTGTTTACTAGATTGGTACTTGATTCTTCTTCTTCTTCTTCTTCCTTGTGGCATCAAGTCTTTCCTTTTTTCTTCCTTTTCTTCTTGGGCAGTGCATTATCCCTTCATTCCTCTTGACATCAAATCTGTCTTTTTCCCCCTTTTCTTCTTGGGCAGTGCATTATTCCTTGCCTTGGGGGATTTGTGTGTTCTTACCTGATAAGGTTGACTAAGAGCAGGTCTGTTGGCTATTGTTTAATTGTGTGCAATATGAAAGGACACAGCAGGAGCAGTACCATGGTTTAACTGTGTCACTGTATGAAATGCTAGGGCTGCACCAAGAGTTGAGCTCTGTCTACCAAAGTGTAACTGTGTGTGTAATGCAAAGAATAACTAGACTTACAGTTGCTTAAAATGTGTGCAGTGCTTAAGTCATGGCAAGAGCAGCACTATCCAGACCTACCATAATTTAAATGTGTGAAATGCAAAGATAGTAAGAACAGCTCTATCTACCATATTTTAAATGTGTGAAATGCAAAGATCACAGTAGGAGTGATATCTGCCATTTCTTAAATGTGTGCAATGCATAGGTCATGGTAGGAGCAGCACTAGCTACCATTTTTAAGTGTGTGCAATGCAAAGGTCATCAGCTCAGTCTACCTAGTTAAGATATGTGCAGTGCAAAGGTCACAGTCAGAGAAGCTATATCTGCTGTGATGTAAATGTGTGCAATGCAAAAGTCTTAGTAAGAACAGCTATACCCCCATAGTTTAAAATAATGTGTGCAATGCACGGTCTTACCATAGTTTAAATGTGTGCAATGCAAAGGTGGCAGTAAGAGCAGCTGTGCAGAATAAAGTTTAAATGTGTGCAATGCAAAGGTGGCAGTAAGAGCAGCTGTACAGACTAAAGTTTAAATGTGTGCAATGCAAAGGTGACAGTAAGGGCAGCTGTGCAGACTAAAGTTTAAATGTGTGCAATGCAACAGTGACAGTAAGAGCAGCTGTACAGACCAAAATTTAAATGTGTGTAATACAAAGGTGACAGCAAGAGCAGCTGTACAGACCAAAGTTTAAATGGGTGCGATACAAAGGTGACAGTGGCAGCAGCTCTATTTCTATACTTCAGATGTGTGCAATGCAAAGTTCATAAGAGGAACAGCTCTGTCTGGCATAGTTTAATTGTGTGAAGTGCAAAAGTCACAGTAGGAGCATAATTACCATAGTTTATAATTATGTATGCAATGCAAAGGTCACAGTGGGTACAGATGTGTCTGCCATAGTTTAAATGTGTGCCAATTTCTACATTTTGCAGATGTGTCTGCCATAGTTTAAATGTGTGCTAATTTCTACATTCACAACAGCTCTCCTGATACAGCTTAAATGTGTGAGATGGTAATGCGGCAGTGAGAGCAGCTATGCCTGTGTTTAAATGTGCATAATGCTAAAGTTAGTGCTAGAGCAGCACTGAATGTGCAGTGCTAAGGGCATAGCAAGATCAGCTCTACCTACTGAAGTTTGAATGTGTCACACAATTTAATGTTTTATAAAAATAAAAATAAAAATTCTTCTAAGGTCATGGCATAAACAGTGCAGTCTGCCATAGTTTAATTGTGTGCAGTGCTGTACCTAGGAAATTCTGAAAGTGTGCAATTTGCTACGGTCGCACTAAAAGTAGTGCTCTCTACCAACCTTTGTATCGTGTGTCATGTTCAGGTCACATGTAGAGTCATCTTACCTACCATAGTGTGCACACATAGGTCACACCAAGAGCAGCTCTGCCCAACCCTGTGGTAGTTGGTTTGTGTGCAATACTAAGGTCACAGCATGAGCAGAACCATGGCCGTAGTTTAATTGTGTGCAGGGTTGCCAAAGTCAAAGCAAGAGCCATAGTAATTATAATGATATCAGTCCTTTTTGTAGTGCTGTATTTCACTGACAAGGGTGAGTACACCACGTTTTAGTTACTTTTACAAGATTAACAAAACATATGCATAAGACCTCAAAAATAACATGTAATCATGTTGCATTGTATGCACACCATACCTGCACACACACACACACACACACACACACACACACACACACACACACACACACACACACACACACACACAGAAGGAATATAACAGGGGGGAGGGAGGGGGAGGAGGGCCCCAAAAGGAAGAAGATTGAATGGTTTGAATGAATGCCATGCTACACTCTTGAAGTTGTTGTTAGGTATGGGAGAACTGAGTCCTTGCAGCAAACTTTGTGACATTTACAGTGAGGTGTACCTGTAGGGATTGTTTATGTTGACAGATTAACGAGAACAAGATGAGCAGTCGCAAGGTGAGTGGAGGGGTGGTTCATCATCGTCGGCATCCTACCACCATTGTAGGATCTCAGGTGACATCATCCAGGGTGAGTGTGTGTCTCATTCCACCAGCAGGCTTTGAGGGCAATGCTGCAAGACGTCAGGTTCACATGTGTCAAGCTTGCCAAATTCATGTCTCATTTGGAACAAGATTTCTGCATGCAATTCTGTTTCTATTCCAGCTCACTCCTAAAACTGAAGGCTCTCTGAATGCAGTACATATTGTGCAAAGATTTTTTTATTATAGTGCCAATATTACACATTATAAATGAAAATTGTTCTCATTCACTTGACCTTGATTACGCACAAAGATATACAGAAAAATATGGTTAGCGGTTTCCTCTCAGGCACCCAACAAAGCAGCATCAGTATGCATACAATGGAAATGTTAATATTTTTTTTTTTTATGAGTCTTATAAAAAACAATCACTTTAAGACCCAGTGAACTGAGGCATATCACTGCACCAGCCAGTGCCAAGCTGTTCTAGTTTTTGAATGCTTCTGGTATGTTATTGGATTGCTGCACTTCCTCATCTTTCAAAAACTTGTTGTTGTGTGTGTGTGTGTGTGTGTGTGTGTGTGTGTGTGTGTGTGTGTGTGTGTGTGTGTGTGTGTGTGAGAGAGAGTGTGTGTGTGTGTGTGTGTGTGTGTGTGTGTGTGTGTGTGTGTGTGTGTGTGTGTGTGTGTGTATGTGTGTGTGTGTGTGTTTCACGTTTAAAAACAACACATTTTTGTTACAAAGTTACAAACATGGGGCATTTGAGGACATGCAGCATTGATGCCTTCAACATTTCATAAGTCATATAAACATGAAATGAAAGAACATACTGGATAAGGAAAGGTAGATACATATCCAAAGACTACATAGGCTTGAGATTATACACATATATGGACAGTGAGCCAGTTTGGCTTAGCGGTAAGGCGTTAGGCTGGTAAGCGGAAGGACCTCGGTTCGATACCGCTTTGGCTCTCCTTTCTCTTCAAAAAGCTTGTGGTTTGTGAACACCGTCTTGTGACTTTGTCCATCACTTCCTACTGAAACATTAAATGGCTTTCATCGCTGCCCATCTTAATGCAGGAATCATTCTGGTGGTGACAGTGTAGCGATAGGTATATAATCCCCCTCTCCCCTCCCCTCCATACACCCTTCCCCCCCTTCTCCCCATCCCTAATAAGCCTTATGGTTTCTGTGGACATTAAGCACCATGTTTACTTACATGTATGGACTCTAGGACATTTTTTGATGAGAACATGTCTGCAAAAAAAGGTTTGTAAGGCTCCCACCTGGAGAGAAACTTGTTCATGAGCAGCTCATCTTAGCGTTATATTCCTCTATTTTGTATCTGTATAAAAAATTTTTTCCTAATATATCAATGTTCAGAATCTGTTTTTCTATTTTGGATTGATATAGATACTGCTTTGCCAGTAGTAGAATAAACTCAGAAATGTTCTCTGTTTTTATGTCATCATCAATACCAAATAATATTAGACATTCAGACAGTCTTAATCTGCAGCAGGAGGCACATTTCTGATTCAGTAGGACCAAAAACCATGTCCAGAACTGTTGGCTGTGTGTACATTCCCATAGTATGTGTTCTGTAGTGTCTTTAGCAATTAGGCAAAAGCTGCAGTTGTTGGTCACACCCATACCATTATGCATCACATTTGTTCCATTTATTATGTGCATAATTCTCATTTGAAACAATTTCATATTAACATCATAAATTTTACTTAACTAATGAAAACAGGACTGCCATGGTATATTTCTTTGAAGTTTATCTTTCCATTTTGAGCAGCAGTTGGGTTTTAAATCATTTTGCTTTAATACATCATAATATAATTTGCAACCCTTATTTGTTTGATACAATTTCTGCAAGCATGCTGTAAGATTCATAACATTGTTATTACAATGCTATTTGTTACAAAATCCATATTCTCAATAAAATTAGAAAAAAAGTTACAAACCTTTCCAAGTTTTTTTTTCTTTTTTTTTTCTCAGAGTTATCCAGATCATTTGTAAACCAAATTCCTAGTACCTTAAATTTAGGTGGGTTCCATTCCATTCCAATGTGTTGCATATATTTAACTACCAAATTCCTGTTACTGCTAAACCAAACTGCAGTAGTCTTTCCTGCATTCATATATATAGACCAGATTTTTCTCTCTCGAAATTATCAATAACTAATGCAGCTTTTAAATGATTCCCTTTTATATGCTTGTTTTCCTGAATCATGATTCCTAATATTTGTACACAAAGAATAAATAAATAGGGAGAAATTGGATCACTCTGTCTACAACCCCTGCATACAGGAAGCCATTTTGATGGCTGTCCATTCACTATTATAGTAGACTTAATGTTCATATAATATGTTTCTATCCACCAACATATATCTTTCTTAAAGCCAAATGCTTTCAAAACTTTAAAGATAAATATCCAGTCCACAGAGTTCAGGAGCTGTGTGAAAGTCGAGGTGGCCATCCTGGGCTTTCCGTCATAATGAGCCTTAAGGTTTCTGTGGATGTAAAGCAACATTGAACCGTGCTTACACATTGGTCACAGTTTGTCTCTAATATGTCAACCGACATCTGAGGACATGAAGCTACTTCATCATCATTCCAATCCACTGAATCAAAAGCTTTCTCAGAATCTGTGTTTAGTAGCAGACCAGGCAAATTCTTTTCCTTCAAATAAGCTATCATATCATATATCAGTCTCAGGTTATCTCCAGTATATCTTCCTGACATAAACATTGTCTGATGTTCATTAATAATTATTTTGGGTAGCATAGTTTTTATTTGGTTAACAATAACAGCTGATCCTATCTTATAAACTACATTTAATAATGATATCGGTCTCCAATTCTTTATCAGATCTCAACGTTAGTCTCCCTTTGGAATACATATATTAATACCATCCCTTTGAGTGCAACATAATTCCCTTTTTCTAAAACCCCAATTTAATGGTCTAACTAGTAACTTGTCTATTTTGCTTAAAACAAACTTTGAAAAATTCTGCGCTAAATCCATCTGTACCAGGGCTTTTGTAATGTTTCATCTTCCTTAAGGCAACTGCAACAGTTGCTTCATTCAAAGTAATTTCGCCTTCTATCCTCTCTGCTTCATCGTTATTCAGATGTGGAATTTGAGAAATCTCGCAATCTTCTACATCTCTTCTCTTGTAGTTTTTTTTGTAAAAACTGTTCACCTCTTGTAATATGTCATAACTATCTGCCAATGCATATCTTTATCAAAAAGCGTGGCCATATTTTTACTAATATAGTGTCATTTTTCCAGACTACAAAAATAGCTAGTAACCTTTTAACCATGTGATATCCATAAGAATAATAATAATAAATAGTTCTTATAAAGTGCTGTTTTTCACTGCACTGTACAAATGTCTTATGACAAAAAACACATTAACATACATTTCAAACAAACAGAATCTTAAATATTGGAGTCTACCATTATCGCCTATCAATAACCATGTTACGTTCTAAACATAGATAATCCATCTAGGTTTAGAACGTAATAATACACCTTCAGTTCTTTTTTCCCATACCACTTTATGCTCAGCTTTCTTTCCATTCATAATTATGCAGTCTTCTTGACTTTTGATACTTTTCTCTAATTTCTGAATGTCTGTCTCCAAATCTGTTTCTTTTTGATTTGTTCTCTTCTTCTGCATTGTTGTATATGCAGTTGTTTTAGACCTAATATTCATCAAGAAGAAATCCAAAAGCATGTCATCAGAAACCAGAAATTGTATTTCATTTTTAGGTATATTTTAAATTGAGCCTATGGGAAAACTGCATATTCAACTGTAACACTCTATATCAACTGTGTGTTTTGTTGTTGTCAATTTTGTGCTGAAGAGTGATTTTTAATTTTTAATTTTTTTTTTAAATTCAACAGTGAAATTTTGTTAGTAATAAATAAAATGGCCAAGATTGAGCTTTTTGGCACATCTGAGTGCTTCAACCATAAATGAATAAAGTGCAATAGCTTTTGAGGTTTACATTATTTGATTTTGTGTTTAAAACTTTTGTTACATTTACAGACAGTACAGTGTGTGCTGAAAATAAATTTTGTGATTTTTCCACAGCCCCCACGACCGCCCCCACCATCAGCTTCATCACACCGCCCATATTCAATGATGGTGTCTACACACAAACTAGACAGGTAACGCTCGTCCATGCTTATGGTTTTAACAAAAGTGGATCTATATTTTAAGCATGTATTTGTTTTGACAAACTTGAATAGACATTTGATGGTTTGGGAAAAAATGGGTAGCTATTTGAAACGCTAATGTCAGCAAAGGTGGATTTCTATTTCAAGCACTTGTAACTCAGGTTTGATGACAGCAGTTGAATATTTCAAGCACGAGGAACTTGATTTTTGATGAATATGGTTGGATGTTTGAAGTATAAGTCTGACAGAAATGGATAGTTATTCCAAACATGTTTTTTTCCTTGAATAAAATGGGGAAGAACTATGCTGAAGTTGTGACTTACTCAGTGGGCATGCAAGTTACAGATGGCTTTCTTCCTGGAAAAGTGACCTGCAGTTTCTGTTGCCCACCTTCCAAACCTCAGTACAGTTCTTGTTAGCATTGATGCACATGGGAAAGCCCGTGTGTGCTCCTCCCCACCTCTCAGAACTTTCCTAGCGTTGTCTCTGAACATTCCCAAATGAAACGATGAAGTGTGCAACTACAAGAACATTTTAACAGTAGGGTAACATGGTCTGATTAAGAGTGGTCAGCATTTTCCTTTCTTGACATCTGCAACCAGTCTGCTGTTGCTGCTGCTTCTTGAGAATCCTGTAGACAAAGAAGGGAGGCAAACAAACTGGCCACAATGAGCCCCTGTTGCCCTACACACTCCAACAAAACAAGCCCCTGTTACCCTACACACTCCAACGAAACAAGCCCCTGTTACCCTACACATTCCAAACAAAACAAGCCCCTGTTACCCTACACACTCCAAACAAAACAAGCCCCTGTTACCCAACACACTCCAAACAAAACAAGCCCCTGTTACCCTACACACTCCAAACAAAACAAGCAGATTGTGCAGCTGACCATTTTGCCTCACAGGAGCAAGATGTACAAAATGCGCTCTATGGAAGAGGATCATGGTAGTCATGACGACAGCAACCTGCACCTTAGCTACCACAGCGTGGATGTCAACCTCATGACGGACACTGACATCCAGAATGCCATGATGAGGTCGGCCAGTGCAGAGACCTTGCCACACCAGGATGCTGGTGGTGTTACACAGGTCAGTTTGCAACTGTTTTGCACCAGTTGATTGGTTGCAGGAGGGTGACCAACATAATTTTAAACAAGATCTCGTTGCAGCCAAATCTTGACATTCTTCCAAGCAATGGACACAAAAACAATAAAGCTCAACCAAAAACAGATAAGTGTCTTAGCTCTCCATCTAATTTGTCATCGTTTTTGACCATTTAACTGTGCTTTAAGGGTCCTTTTGTAGTCTGATACAGTGGATTACCCTGAAAATTTGCCTGTTGTGTTCTGTCCTAATAAATAGTGTTCTTTTGAACCTTTTATGTGTTTGGCAAAAGATCAAACCAACAAAATCTCAGATTAGTGAAGGGACATAACTTGCTTTACATGAGGGAATTACTTCCCTTGTCTGCTGTTTGTTGTTGAATTTCTTAGTTGGTACTTTGAGCCCAGTCAACCATTGTTGTTGAATGAAGGGTAGCATAAAGATTGTAAATAAAGAAATTGTTACGCTTCTGTATTCTGTGTGTGCCTGTGCATGTGTTGTTATTACTGCTGTGTTATTCTAATATTCAGACTCAAATTTTGTTTGCTTGGGTGTGTGTGAGAGAGAGTTAGTGTGTGTGTGTATGAGTGTATTCTAGGTACTTCTGCTCCCTTGTTAATCTTTCGGTGCAGTCAGGATTTGGTTGTGTCAAGACTTTGTCTCTCAAGACTGTCATGTAGCCGATGGTGGCTGGATTATGGGTGATGGCTGAGTGGGCATTGCATGGTTTGTGTGCTCTGGCAGGACAGTGGGCAAGATTTAAAAACCTTGCTTGGTTGGTGGTTGGTTTATAGTTGCTAGGTAGACAATGGTTACCTGGCAGGACAGTGTGTGCAAGCTGTTTGTACCGAAATTTGCTTGGTTGGTGGCTGGATTGTGAGTGGCTGGGTAGATGCACCTGTTACTGGGCAGGTTAATGTGTCTGAGTTCCTGGGTGAGTGGTTTGATAGTTGTTGGTTTTTGGGTAATGGAGTCCATTTAGCCTCCTTGGTTCTTTCTTTTCTATGTGCATGTGTTTATATGTGTGTCTATGTGTTTTTTATTTTTTATGTGTGTGTTTGTGAGTGTGTGTAAGTGTGTGTGTGTGTGTGTGTGTGTGTGTGTGTGTATGTGTGTGTGTGTGTGTGTGTGTGTTTATATATGTGTGTGTGTTTATATGTATGTTTCTATATGTGTGTTCACAGAGAGAGAGAGAGATATGGGTGTGTATGTTTGGGCCTCTGTGTGTGCCTGTATGTGTATGCATGTACATGTGTGCCAGTATGTGTGCATGTGCCATGTGGGTGCATATATATGTATGTATGTGTGTGCAATCACGTACATTTGTGTTTCTGTGTGTGTGTGTGCATCTTTCTACATGTGCACACTTGTGAACATATTCTTCACCAAACATGAACATTTTCACCATGTTGGCAGAGTGCAAGTGATGGAGACATCTCCTCCACCCCATCCAGTGAAACCCCGTCCCCATCCGATGAGAACCTGACCCACATTCCATATGTGGACATTGGCTCTGACTCTCACCACCACCACGCCCCAAACAGCTCCAGCGAGGAAGACTTCACCAAGCCATCACCTCTCCCCAGCAAGGGATCCAAGCCAGGCAGGGTCAGCGACCGACTCGTCACGAGTGATCGCCTCATCACCTCTTCACAGTCAACTGGCAGTCTTCCCACAGTGCCACCTAGGCCAGCCAGAAAAAGCAGAAATGAACTTCAGAGTGGGACGCTGCTGCAGCAGTCTCCCAAGCTCCCTAGGCCTCCGGTTCCCATGCCGAGGCGGTCCTCTCTGGAGAAACTGAGAGTGAAGTGTGATGAAACGCCACTGCCACTCTCACAAAAAATACCAGAAAATCCTTTGATCAGATTTGAGTCCAGCGAGAGTGAGACAGACGGGGTGGAGCAGTTTGACCCCTTGATGCGCAGGAAGCCCTCCGCTGGGAAAAGTCCTGCAGTGGGAAATGCAGCCGATGCTGACAACAGTCCAACAATGGAGAGATCCCCAGGGTTGAGCCGCAACAAAAGCTCGAGGAATTCCCTCATGCGCGCTGAGGCTTTCCGGCGAGCTGCAGCCAGCACACCAGTGCGCAACATGTACCGTGAGGACACACCTCCTGATACAGAAAGAGACCCAAAGGACAGTGTAGCTGATTTGTTCGATCCTCTGGCTAGTGTCTCTTCAGCGCCGCCCTCTTCCTCCCCGAGTACAACAGCGGGAAATGTGATCAATCACAACAGCGTGGCGCAGAGTGGGGGTGGTGTGGAGAGCAAGCCTTCTGCTTCACTGATGCACGACTGGAGCCTGGATCAGCTGTCGGGAAGAGGCGGGTTCTCGCACATTCCCTCAGGCGCGACCCTGACCTGCCCCGCTTCCTCCGCCACCCCACCCCCACGACCTGTGTCCCCCGTGCCCTCGGCAGGGACCAACCCCATCTTCCAGACCCCACCCCCTAGACCCCCTGGCAGCTCTGTGGCAGACCCTTTCTCTGTGGACACTTCTTCCCTGCAGTCCAAGCAGCCGTTCAGCCCTGCCCTTCCCCCCAGACCTGCCCCGCCCCAAAGCAAGCCACAGAAAACAGACCCCCGTGATAGCTTGATTTCTCTCGCTCTGGGCAGCAGTGCTGCCACAAAGCCTGCCAGTGGGATGAGCGTGGACTCGAACCCTGTCCTGAGAGCCAGTGCTGCTGGTAAGGCTGGTGGTGGCATGGCAGCAGGCAGGAACACTCTGCCGGCCCCTTCGGCCACACCTCCCCTCTCTCATCCAAAGCCGGCGCCACGCAAATCCTTGTGGGAAACGTTTGACTGACTACATGGCCAGCGGTTAGTGCTAGTTGTCATGGTGATATTCCTTCATGTGCTAGTCGTTCTTTGGAAGGTGAGTCAGTGAAGAGAGAGTCAAGTAATTGATGTCTTCTTTTTCTTCCCCTTCACACTTTGTGACTGGACCCACGTTTTGGGGTTGCGTTTCAATTGTGGCCAGCAACTGCAAGGAGAATGGAGATGTACCCATGATACACATGCTGTCAGCCTGAGGCAATGAAGGATGTCCTCAATTTTTTTGTTTGTTTGTTTGGTTTGGTTTGGTCTTTTTGTCATTGGGTTTTTGTGTTGTTTTTGTTGTTGTTTTCAGGGGGGGGGGGGGGGGGTTAAAGAGGAGATTTTAGTATTGGATAACAGTGCTGTCATGTTTTAACATAGATGAAAACAGTTATTCTTCATCATTTGTGGGATGTGGGTGGGTGGGTGTTTTGAAGGCTTGGTAACTGTGCAAGAGCTTCCTTGATGCTGGCCACATAGGGCACATGCTCCCCTTCTGACCAGAGACTGGTCAAGCTTACGGGTGTTCTGTGGAGTCACCTCTGTCTGCAGGGATGGTCTGGTTGTCGCCAGAACATTGACAGAGGTAGTGTCTCCTCGTCTGACCAAAACTGATGGTGCATGTGAGAAATCTGTTATGTCTGCCTTTGCCTTGATGGTGTTCTTCGGTGTTCACTCAGGTGGTACAGTGCTGAGCCTGAGTCAAACCCAGTTGGAAACTGGGAGCCTGTGCTGCACAAACAGGGCTCAACCAATCAGGGTCAGGAGCCTGTGCTGCACAAACAGGGCTCAGCCAATCAGGGTCAGGAGCCTGTGCTGCACAAACAGAGCTCGGCCAATCAGCGTCAGGAGCCTGTGCTGCACAAACAGGGCTCAGCCAATCAGTGTCAGGAGCCAGTGCCGCACAAACAGGGCTCAGCCAATCAGTGTCAGGAGCCTGTGCTGCACAAACAGGGCTCAGCCAATCAGTGTCAGGAGCCTGTGCTGCACAAACAGGGCTCAGCCAATCAGTGTCAGGAGCCTGTGCCGCACAAACAAGGGTCAGCCAATCAGCGTCAGGAGCCTGTACTGCACAAACAGGGCTCAGCCAATCAGCATCAGGAGCCTGTACTGCACAAACAGGGCTCAGCCAATCAGCATGAGGAGCCTGTGCTGTGCAAACAGGGCTCAACCAATAAGCATCAAACTGGACTCAGCCAATAAGCATCAGGAGCCTGTGCTACGCAAACAGGGCTCAGCCAATCAGCATCAGGACAGGAACCCCTCAGCTGCTTGACAGTTTGGTGATTTGTAGTTGCACTGTATAATGACAGCTGTATGCTGGATGGGGTGGTGAGATAAGAGTTAGAAAATGTAGGATTCTCAGTAATTTAGATCTTCTCCTGTGAGAATCTTTGGTCTGTGTGAGACAGAAAGTGCAAGGCTTCAGAGCACGTTAAAGTCACGCATGTGAAAATTAGGGATTTGTTGGCATTTTAGACTGCATTGGAACCCTGGCTGAGGGACCATGCCCGGCTCCCTTGTAAGACCACCTTTGCTTGATTTTCAGGGAAGACTTAAAGGAGGGGTTCTGCTAGATTGTATGCCACTGCAATCTCTTCTTGGCCCATCAAGGCCCACTATTTTGTTTTCATTTGCGCTGATTGTTAAAGTGGAAGGGGAAAAAAGGAGTGCCAGTTGGCCTGAAATTGTACAAAAGATGCACATATTTTCACCTGCAGCCTTCATTTAGTTGCTATCCATACAGTGGAAGTACCGTTTTGTTGTTGTTTTTTCTCAATCAATATCCATACAGTAGAAGTACCATTTTTGATTCAAATTGGAACTCTTCAGAGCATAGCCATGTTGGTTTGCTCTTTACCAATGACAAGAAGAAAAAGTTGGCTCTTGTGATGTATTTGATACTTTTGCCATGCATGCTAGTTTCATGATGTCACTGATGCAGACTGCTGGGCACAAAAGAGCAGCAATCACAGTCGTATGTCTGCAGCTTGTTGATTTTTAACAAACAGGATGGGAAATTGAGTAAACAACACTGCTGTGTGTCTTTTCTCTGTTGCATTCCTATTGATAGGGCCTGTGAGGCTTCTTCACCTTGGTTTCCCTTTAACCAGTCTATGGTAGTGGGGTAAAACAGTGGGATGAAACAGTGGGGTCAAATGACGTAATTGTCCTTGATCACGACTATGGCAATGCGGTTCAGCTTCATTCATGAGTGGAGTGCATTGCACAGTCATATGCCTGTGTGTCTCTTAAATCCATTGTGGGGTTTTTCTTTGTTTTTTCCTCTCTTTTTTCTTTGTTTTTTCTTGTGGAGTGGAGTGTTCCTTCTGGGAAGCAGTTTAATAACCAATACCACCCGAGGCTGATGCACACCCCTGCCAGGGCTCATTCCTGGAGGTGCCCTTCGCCATGACTGTTGCATTTACAGCAACCCTGTCTTGCCTGGTAAACCTCTCACAGCACATGATTATCTGGCACTTTGTAGGTGTAGCAGTGCTACCTGTTACCCTTTCCACTGCCAGGTGGTCCATGACTGCTTTTTCACTGGCATGCCAGCATATTCACAGGTAACCACAATATCTGGAAGCTGTTCTACCCTCCACCACCCATGGGCATGCCTGGTGGATGGTGACCTCACTGAAGATCCAGCAGGTGTGTACAGAAATTTGGCCCTCCAAATTCAGCGTGTGCACTTTTGCATGCTGCAGTGCTGATGTTTAAGTTCTCATTCAATGTGATTAGAATAGTTCAATTTAAATACTTTGGCTGACATACTTAAGTTTTCATTCTTGTGATTTTGATGGTTCAGTTTTGTGTAATTTTCATCATTGTGATTGTGCCAATTTGTGGTAGCTAGTACAATTCACATTGTGTGCTGTCACAATTGTTGCATTCATAGATTTTTCACTGTTATGAAGCTTCATGGGGACACCATGTAAAAACTAATATGCTTTTTTGTGATTGTTGCTTCTATGGACATTTTCCAATCAAGATGGAATTGTATTAATCATATTTAGTCTTTTCTCCTCATACTTTTTGTCTGATTGTGTATAACCATTCTAACACCTCTGATCATTTTGTAGGTTCAATATTTTCAATTGATTTTAGACTGCCTGGCCCATCTTCCACAGTTTGTGAAGCTCATGTATTTGTGTTCGAGGATCTCAGTGGTGACAGACAAAAGACAGACCCAGACTGAGAAACATTTGCTCATGCGAATTACTGCTCAGTTTTCTGAATCAGTTTTCCTTTTACTAGATGAAAGGGAGACTAAACTGACAGTACCACAACTTTACGAGTAACAGTTTTGTGCATCTAGGTATTCACAGTATTGTCATGTTCATGTATATTACATGTATATGCTTGAGGCTGTCTGCTTTCGTACACACGCTAACATTTGAGAGAGTCATTGTGCTAGTATCATGTGGAACAAGACTCAGGCCAAATGCCATTGACTGGTTCTGTAGACAGCAATAGTTGAGAGAGTCATTGTGCTCAGAGTGAGATTTGTGTCAACTGCTGTTAGCTGGTTTTGTAGACAGACAGTAAGTGAGTAACAGTTGAGCGAGTCAGTGTATTCCATCACTTGGAATGTGAATCATGTTGACCACTGTCAACTTGTTCTGCAGGCAGTAACACTA
Source organism: Alviniconcha marisindica (assembly GCA_018857735.1). Classification (NCBI taxonomy): domain Eukaryota; kingdom Metazoa; phylum Mollusca; class Gastropoda; family Provannidae; genus Alviniconcha; species Alviniconcha marisindica. Next base: position 390,448 of record JABMCL010003344.1, read on the forward strand.
ACAGTTGAGAGAGTCATTGTGCTAGTGTCATGTGGAGCAAGACTTGCGTTGACCTCTGTCAACTGATTCTAGTCAACTGCTGCTGACATTTTGATGGAAAGAGTTATGGGTACAAAAATGTTTATTTATGGACTGAAAACAAGTGTGTCATTTGAGTCGCTTTGTTCACTGGTTAGAGATTAGCAGTGTAAATGTGCGAAGAATTGATCATGCATAGTGAAGTCAGCTATTCACTACCAGTAAACTGTATCCTTGTGAATCCTTGTGACGTGTTTTCACACACGTTGGTTGCATGTTAGCTAATTCTCATGTATGGTTATATGTAACAAGTTCCACTGTTCCACTTCATGAAAAGAGTGAAAAAAAGAGAGTGCACTTTTTGTATCTCTGCCCTTTGTATGTGTGTGTGTGTGTGTGTGTGTGTGTGTGTGTGTGTGTGTGTGTGTGTGTGCTTGAGAGAGAGAGCCTGGTATCTGTGATCTCTACGTATGTATGAGAAAGAGAGAGCTTGTGTATAGTTCATTATTTGTGTGTGTGTGTGCATGAATGAGTGAGAGAGAGAGGGAGGGAGGGAGAGGGAGACAGAACTTTTGTTAGGGAGACAGAGAATATATAAATATGTTTTAGTGTGTATTTGTGACAGAGTGTGTTGTGCCAGTGTATGTTGTGCCACTTTTTTGTCATTTTTTTAAAAACACAAACAATGGAGGCTCTGAATGATATCGTTTGACAGTCACAGAGGTGTCGAAATCCCCAAGGCTTGAAACTCTTACCTTAGGAATGCCTGTTCATTCAATAGCTTGTTTCAAGAAACACAATTAGTAAAGTTCAAAAATAAAACAAGAGTAAGAGTTATTGATTATCTGAGCACTGATGAGTCTGGCTGCCACGTCTGATGGTGGGTTCTTTAACTCAATAGGGTCAGATCCTTCACAGAACAAAGAGTTTACATTTAAAGGGGACCACCAAGGCAATCAGCTTCACAGGACATATTGAATTTGATAGGAATGGAATAAACATTAGACTGACACTGTCACAGCAGGTTTTATTGTGGCTGATTTATGGTCTAGTTTGTTGGAAGATTGACATTTGAAAGACACAGAAACATGGCTGCGGGTGCATCCAGTTCATGTTCATGCAGTCTGTTCCTGTGATGTTGTGAATGAAGTTGGCATGTGTTATGACATGGCTGTATTATGTCATGAGGCAATCTCTTTCTAAGCAAACTGACATGGCAGTGCCCTAAGGAGCTCAGTTTTGATGTGAAAAGGTGTGCATGTTGCATAAATATTAATAGAACAGCCCTACAAAGCCTGTGAATGGAAATGTTTGCACATTTCCAGTGCTTTCAGGCCAATTTAAATATTTGCTTGGGACCCCCTTTAACTGTAACACTGTGATAGTCTACAGCACTACCCTCTTAGTCTGAAAAATTCTGCTTTTGCCAGAGTAATCATAAAAGCTAGGCTGTACCCTTTCCTTGTACTTTTCATTTTAGTTCTCCTAACACAAAACTTTGTTATGAAGTAATTTTGATGCTTCCATTGTGTGTGTGTGTGTGTGTGTGTGTGGTGTGTGTGTGTGTGTGTGTGTGTGTGTGTGTGTGTATGTGTGTGTGTGTGAGTGTGTGTGTGTGTGTGTGTGTTCTTTGTTGTTGTTGTCTTTAGGTTGTTTAATTCTGTTGTACATATCCTTCTTTGAAATGGTGGTGCCCTGCATGTATTGCAGTTAACTTTGTGGAGATTTTGTGTGTGCTGAAACTGAAGTGTCGGTGATACCTTCCTAATGTGATAAACACCATTGCATTTTTCCCTGACTTGCTGATAATATGTGTTTTAGGATATATATATACACTGTTACCGGTCACTCATCAACTGTTTCTCTTTGTGTCCTGTTGTTCTCTTTCCAAGTGGATGTGCGGAAGTAGGTTGTAGATTGAGATTCATATCAGCTGACAGTTGTTGTGGCTTTGAGGTATTCAAGTTTGACCCAAACTTATTACAGTGAAGTTACTGTGAAGGCTAGCTGTTACATCTGTGTTACAGTGAGGATTATTACATTGGTTGAAGGCTAGCTGTTACATCTATGTTACAGTGAGGGTTATTACAGTGGTTGAAGGCTAGCTGTTACATCTATCATATGATGAGGGTTGTTACATTGGTTGAAGGCTCTCTGTTACATTTATGCTATGGTGAGAGTTATTACATTGGGTGAAGGCTAGCTGTTACATCTATGCTATGGTGAGAGTTATTACATTGGGTGAAGGCAAGCTGTTACAACGAAGGCTTTTACAATTAAGGCTTTTTTGCAACAAATGCTGTGACAGTGACAGTTGTTACATTGAAGACTGTTGCAATGAACACTGTTACAGTTACAGTTGTTACACTGAAGTCTTACTGTAAAGTGTAACAGTGGAGGCCTTTACATTTACAACAAGAGTTTTTACACTGAAAGCTAACTGTTACAGTGAATGCTTTTACAGTGAAGGCTGTTACAGTTACAGTGATATTTATTACAACAAAGGTGCACTGTTACAGTGAAGACTGTTTAATGAAGGCAGTTACAGTGTAAGTTGTTACAGTGAAGGCTTCTTTTTTTTTTAACAAAGGCTGTTACAATGTAGAATGTTACAGTGGTCTGGTTGTTACAGTGAAGGCTGCTGCCTACAATGAAGGTTATCTATTACAGTGAAGGCTGTTAAGGCAAAGATTAGTCATTACAAAGAAGGCTGTCATTGTGACTGTTGTTATTGACAGTTGCCTTCAGTAGTTTCAGTCAGTTTCTTCAAAGAGTGTAAACAGGATGATTAACTCACTAAGTATGGGAATATGTTTTCCTTCTTTCTATTGTTTAGTGTGTTTTGTTGTTGATGTTGTTGTTGTTGTTGTTGTTGCTTTTACATTGTCTTGAGATTAATATGCATTTGTGTATGAACTGATTTTGTAGATTTGACTTGAGAAAGGGTTTACATATATGAGAAGGGTTTTGAGATGTGCATTTCCTGATGAGTTTGATCATCCTGATGTGACTTTGTGCAACTGACAGTCATTAAATGCAATGACTAACTTCCTTTGTCAGTTTGTATTTGGAGATGAAGTATGACTGTGACACACTTGCAAGGTGTTACAGAATTAATGGCATCTTGTCAGGTGCCTGTGCTCAAACTTACAGTTTTTGTTTGAGGATTCATATATATCTTATTTATCTAGTTGTGTTTTGTTTTGTTTTTTACTCACATGTATGTGTGTCTGTATAATGATGAGTGTCCATCTAGTTTTTCATAGCAAAAACTTCAATGATGGAATGGAAAAGATCCAGGAAAATGTACAGTTCAGTTAACTTCAAGATGGTATCATAATGCGCTTGGAAACGTCCATATGTGCTCCACCCTGACTCTCAGAAGTTTCCCTTGCATTGCCTTGGAAACAGTTCCAGTGTTGACTGTTGCTAGCCTTTGTTGTCCTTTCAAGGGAGGTTGTTGAGCACTTCCTTTTTCTGTGTTTCGCTCCTCCTCTGGGCGACTGATGGTCTGATCAAGTGTCCTTGCAGTGTCGGAAGCTCTTTGACAAAAAATGTACTGATGAATAGAAAATGTACTAAATAACAAGACATCATGTGGGTGGAACAAGACACACAATGGTTTTGACAGAATTGTCTTTATCATGTATTGTTTACACTTCTTTTAGTAATTTTTTTTAATTTTTATTTTATTTTACAGACTGCATGTATATATTTAAGCAGGACTTTCTATATTTGCATGATAATAATCTCCATGGAACTTCACACCGTCAGACTAGTGAGTTTAACGAGTTCTGATAACCTTGACCTAATTTCAAGATCACATGGATGCCCGAAAAGTAAAAACAACCAGCTGTGTTTTCTCAGTATCTGACGGTTATGTTTTCTTGACAGTCCACTTCAGACTTAATTTCTGTGACTGTTTCACACATCTGGACATGATGCATCAGGCAACTTTAGCGTGCACATCTTATCTGGACTGTAACTGATACATTTCCTTCCCCAACAATGGCCTTAAGGTTGGTGTCTTCTTGGAAACTGTTTTGCCAAGGTCTTGAAACTCTGTATAAATATTATCATGCCTGTGAAACTGTACATGATCATACAAACGACCTTGATCTGTTGTCAGTCATGGGACATTTTGAGAAAAAGATTACGTTTTTCTCTTTTGTGAATGTGAGATGACCAAGAGTTTGCAGTTACACTTACAAAAACCTTTTATTTACTTGCGGTATAATATTTTACATTTTTGTTGTTATTTTTATTTTTATTTTTTTATTTGGTGAAAACGTGAGCATGACATGTACCAGAAGGTAGTAAAATAATACTCAAACAAGTACAGCAGAACCATCTTTATATTTATCAGAAGTACTTCAAGTAAAATTATTATCATATGCAAGTTTGTTTGCATAAAACCAATGCTGAAACAGGCTTGTCTGGATCACCTTTTTCATTTTGGTGCATATAATGTTAAACTGTGATACGTTTCACCCAAGTCTTCCATATCATTGATATTATGAGAGACAAGAAACAAAGTACAGGTGCTCTAGGCTTCGTTTTGTTTCATATTGTCATTTTCAACAGAAAAGAAAAACTTAGTGATATTTTGTCTAATGAAATGTTGCCATTTCACTCCCAACTTGCCTCATGTTTACATCAGTTAAACAGAAAAGGAAATTACTGTAGCAGATGTGCATTTGAGCAACAGTGAAACTCAATCATTTCATTGTGAATGTTTCTGTGCATTCAGCAGCAGTATGCAGTTAATCCCATAATTTTTATTTTTTTATTTTTTTAACATTCTACCACCAGTGAATCTTTTTTTTCTTTTCTTTTTTGTTAATAAACATTTCTGAGCACCCAACAAAGGCTGAACAATTCCATAAATAAATGAAAAATAATAATCTGCTTTTCACCAATACATGTACATTTAAGTGCATTTCAGCAATGCAACAATGCAATAGTTTCTCAATGAAAATTTCACTGCATTCCACTGACATTGAATTATTAAACAGTTTCTCAATGAATATTTCAGTGTGTTTCAGTCACAGCAACAATGAAATAGTTTGAAAATTTCAAGCAATGTAGTATGCTTCATTTAGAAATACACAGTAAATCAGAGACCCAAATTTTAGTTTAAAACAGCTGTCTGTACAAAACTGAGAAAACATGTTCAGGTAACATGGTCTAATTACCACTGTTGTCAGATTATAATCGTTCCCCCCCGTCCTTTCACAGTACATTGTGACACCCCTTATGTACATGACAATCTATCAGTTGTTTGCAGCATGTGAGGTTAGCAAAGCAGTCATGATTAGTCGGTGGTCGAAATTAGACCATGTTACTCTAATGCTGCATTATCTTACATCTAACACTGTAACAGAGTGTTTTTTTGTTTTTTTTGTTTGGGAGGGTCATATTTTACCAAATGGATGGACTTTTCATGGTCTAGTGATGCCAGAGCGCCTCTGGCAAAGCACCCATTTGTGGGTGTATGTAAACCCAGCTGGACGTGAATACTACCTTTCCCTGACAGCACAGTGGATAGGCAACTTTCCATTTGTTGTTGAACTCTTCACTGGGTTGTTGAAAACTGCTACTATAGTGAACTATTTAGTAATCGTTTTTTGTTTAGTTTCTGCCTTGATTTGTGTGTGTGTGTGTGTGTGTGTGTGTGTGTGTGTGTTCTTGTTGCTGTATTGTGTGACTTACTGTGTTCTGACTATGTCTATAACGAATTCCCATGAGTACCTGTTGACAAGCTGTTACTGTCATTGTGGGATGTTTTTGGCTTTTGTTTGTTATTGTTTAAATACTGGGTTTTATTTGGGCAGAGTTATACATACGTATGTACACGCAGGCGTGTGTGTGTGTGTGGTTTGACTCATGTACATAATAATCAGAACTAATCACACCTGTTGCTGTTTGAAAACGCCTTTAGTTTATGTTTAGAAAGCTGCTGTATAATTGATTTTGCATCAGTTACTGCTTACAACATTGTTGTGCACAATATCTTCTGCAAAGAGATTACAATCACTGTCACATTCTCTGTGTGTGTGTTTGTGTGTGTGTGTGTGTGTGTGTGGTGTGTGTGTGTGTGTGTGTGTGTGTGAGAGAGAGAGAGAGAGAGAGAGAGAGAGAGAGAGAGCCTTTGTGTGTGTGTGTGTGTGTGTGTGTGTGTGTGTGTGTGTGTGTGTGTGTGTGTGTAGAAAGATAGATAGATAGATATATTATGTATATGTGAAAATTAAATATTGTGGCAGAATTATGATTCAGCCTCATTTATTTCTTGCATTTAGCCATCTGACTAGGGTAGAATTGTGGTCACACTTGTTTAGTTGCTTAATTATTGTTTATTTCCTTTTCCTCAGGCATCAATTTCTGTAACTTACTCATTTCACGTGAGGACGGTCGTATCAATTTATCCTATGCGTCACTACGGACGTTTGTTTACAACGGAAGTGTGATGCACAGGGTATTCTGCCGTCAGCAGTCTACCATTAGCATGTCTGATGGGAACGTTGTAGGCCGAGTCTACAAAAACGAGTGTAAAACAACAAAATGTAATGACGTAATACGCATTCCGTAAATAGCTGCAGCAGGAGGGGGAGATCCCCAGTTTATTTTTAGACCACTACAGTTATTTTTAAATTGCCGCATTTCAAAAGGACCAAAGCAAAAATTAATGCTACATAATAATCGCACATAAAACAATAACTAATTCATGCAAAAAATCGTTTTTTTGTTTTGTTTTGTTTTTGTTGTTGTTGTTTTAGCCAAATCTGCTTGGGCCAGTCCCCTTAAAATGGCTCTCATCGCTGTCCATCTTAAAGGAACTCTCCTTCGGATACTAAACTTCTTGTGTGCTTAGAGGAGGTTAAAAGAACATGATCGGCATTAAAAGTTTTGTGATAGAACGTGCCGTTGACTTTTTAACGATTTTAGAAGTGGACTTTTCCAGGAAATGTTCCTAACACTGTTTTCACGAAAGGAATGAGTGAACAACTGCTGGTGAGGTTGACAAAATAGAACACATGTAGAGAAATGTACTCACCTGTAGGACGACACATAAAGAACAATGAAAAACACAAGCGCTTTCGACACATGGTCTTCTTCGTCTGGTGCAGAAGTGAGATAAAAATAATAAAATAATAATAATAATATAAGAAGAAGGAAGTAAAGAAGATCGACAAAAAGAAGCAGGAATCGATAATTATGACAACATCACTAGACCATTCGGTTAGTTATTTGCTTTTTAAACTCCTGCCCCCTCCTCCCGTTTTGTTGTTTTTGTTTTGTTTTGTTTTTTGTTTTTGTTTGTTTGTTTTTTGCTGTCATTTTGGTCTTTCTTTGTTTTGTTGCCTCTGACGTTTTGACAACAATTTGCCATCTTGCCATCGTAAATATCTGTGTGATTATCATTTTATCTATAGGTAACACTCAAATAAGCATACTGCTTTTGTGTTTCCTGTACTTATTTGTTGAGCTTTTGATTACGATGAATGAATAAAATTTTGTTTAAACCAAGAAGCAGGAAGTAAACAAGAAGACAGACAAGAAGTTGAAGTAAAACAATGTTAAGGATCTCAACTGTTTTCACGAGTTCTTTCCCGCTTTTTGGTATAGCATCATTAATAGCATACCGGAACTTCTCAGTATATATCACGTACAAATTATTTTTGCAATGCTTATTTTTTAAATCTGGACGGTGTGTGTGAGATAATTTCATTTTCCTAACCTATTCATGGGAACAGCATAAAATACACGGAAATAAATTGATACTGTTTGAAATTGCCAAGACGAACAATGAGATGATGTCATAATAGGGTGGCCTGGGCGAAATTCGTCCACTCACTCGGTTGGGGGAACTTAACCCACCAAAACACCCTCTAACTTGTACTCAACACTACGCACCAACCCCTACAAGTGAACTTTTCCAAACTGTGACATCAGCTGCATATGGATCAGTCCACAAACAAAACAACAAATGAGAGCGATTTTACAAGTAGTGTATGGGAAAAACTGTGCTATTCTGGGAGTCGTGCTGTTCGCTTGGCAACAAACCATAGCTTGGGTTATACACAAGACGGGCACATTGTTAGCTGATGTTGTTTGATTTGAAGTTCAGTATCCAAACACAAAAAGGTTCAAATGAACGCTCATTTATTTTAAAACGGACACTCAGAATGCACATTTTCGGGGAAATCCGTTTTAGAACGCTAGCAGTCATTCTGTTTTATAATTTTGAAGTTCAGTGCTTAAAAAGTCTTGAATTTAGTTTTCACACATTTGTAAAAAATTGATGAATCGATATACGTCACTTATATTTAGCAAAAAGACATTCACACAAAGTAAAAACGAAATTTTCAAGGTGGATGAATTTCTCCCAACATAAATTATGCTTGGGGGAAGTTCGCCCACACCACCTGGGGGAAATTCGCCCTTTTTGTTTATCCGTCGCTTTTAATACATCGCTAACAGACATAGTTCAGGAGCTGTGTGAGAGTCGAGGTGGCCGTCCTGGGCTGTCCGTCCTAACGAGCCTTCTGGTTTCCGTGGACGTAAAGCTATATTGAACCATGCTTCGGCATTGGTCACAGCTTGTTCCTAATATGTCAGCCGACATCTGAGGACATTAAGCATCACTTCATTGTCATGATCGCTAACAGTGACATGAAGGAATGGGACTTGCTGACAATTGAAAGGAACGGCGAAATGTTGATCTCAGCCGAAAGGGAGGTAGGGTAAACAATTAAATGATATATATATTATTTTTTTTGGTCAAAGGACCAGTTAGGCCTTCGGAAATAAAGCACTTTGGTCGGGTTCACACTATTTGTACTGAGTTGACTCTTAATTCCACGTTTATGCTGAAAAAGTTCATATTTAGTCTTTCTGAAAACACTAAACAATTACTGGTTTGGGGTGTCATTCTTTAGCCTTTCCTTTCGTTGAGTGTGTTCTCTTCACGTTTGGACGAAGTTCCCCTGAGATGGAGGACAAAATTCCCAGACCCTGGTCGAAATTGCCCCGAATCATGGCATCTGAAAAAGAAAATTCTATTACATATGAATGTGTCTGCAAACCAAAACTAGTATGTGTTGGTTGAGTCAAGATGACAGAATCGTGTCTCAAAGCGTGCATGTTCACCATACGTGCCTGTTTGGACGAATTCCCCCCTTCACTCCCTAAATAGAGTTCTTCCTTTCGAACCTTCTGTGTTGGCAAAATCATTTTGACGTCATTACAATCAATAAATCTGACGGCAAGATTATAGAATAGAAGTAGTTAGTGATGGTAACAATTGGGCTAGTCAATCTACGGCCAAATGAGGTATAAAATGAAAAAGTCAGCAACATAAGTTTTTTGAGCTGTGTTACACTTGGGTATGCCCACAAAGTATCAAGTATAAAATAGGACACGGAATTCCTAATCCTACTAGGGGAAAACGAGGTCGCGTGACGTAATACAACCGTTGTATCTTTTCTGATAACAGGCATAACTTTCAAAATATGTGCAAAACTTACCAAATAATTACAAAAACTGATGTTTTTTTAATTTTTAGTGTGCATATTTTCAAGCAGAAATAGGCAGCCGATGTAGAGATCTGACGTCATTCATTACATGATGTTCTGACGTGTGCCTAACAAAATGGAGCAAAGAAAGGAACACATTGGTTTCTACGTTTCATTATAGAGTCAATCCTGTCAAACTTCACGAGGAATTGACAGAGTTTTACAGCGAGCTTGGTGTTGCAGATTGTAATGTGACGCAACCGTGACGCCAAAGAACCGTTGACACCTGAAGAAAACCTTGGTAATAACGCCAGCACTCACAAAGCCTGGTCACAGTGTCCCGATTAGACGAGCAAAATGTCCATGTTTTCACCCATACACCCTAAAGTCCAGACTATGGCCTATGCGACTTTTTAAAACTTTTTTTCGGGTGAGGAAGCAGAAACTGGTTGGGCGGAGTTTTTTTGGGGATACATGGTCTGTCAACATCTATCATTTCAGAGATCACGATTTTTCCCCTCATCATAGTACTAGAAAGCATGTAAGGTGTAGCTGACAAAGTTGAAATTGCATAGCAAAAATGGAATAGTACTTCGATCGAGGAAATGTGAAAGTATCAAGTAAATCATATGGTCAATTCGTCGTTCATGTTTTCTAGCCCAACTGTAATCAGAAATTGTGCACTCCTCGTAATCGATTGTTCAGGGTGCTTGCATTATGGGACACAGAGGCAAGTCTGTAATCTTGTATTACGTTTATTTATTATTAAATCAGGCTGTATCGATGAGTAACGAACTCTTATTTCTGTTAAAAGGCACAGAATACCGGCCTACATCGAACTGGCGTGACGTCATTTCGCAGCCGTCAATGAACTAAGTGAACGGCAAGGGCAGGCGAGCCCCGTGCATAGCTAAATCTTTTGTCGCACTGAATACCGATGCGCGCGCGCGCGCGCGGTGTGTGTGCGTGTGTGTGTGTGTGTGTGTGTGTGTGTGTGTGTGTGTGTGTGTGTGTGTGTGTGAACAAACGCAGATACTATAAGATTGGCGATTGGCAGGAACGTACAAGATGAACGAGTTTGTATTTCTTACAAACACTGTGACACTATTACCAGCAGACCTGACTGCCGCCAGAACGCTGACAATGTATGTATCATCACCTTCAGCGTCATTCTTTCCTGTATCCTGTCAATTAACATAATTATGTCAAAATTAAATTGGTGCTCTAGGCTGGAAACCACTCTGTCTAGGCTTGGGTAATCGTCCCCCCCCCCCCCCCCAACCCCCCACCCCCCCAAGAAAACCTATAAAAAAACTATAAGACAACAACTAAATACCTATGGCAGGCTAACTGCTTTCGGGGTGTTCATGGCACCGACGGCAGCATCAAGAAAACACTGTGCGTAAAACGTTAAGCTAAAAAGCGACCACAAACGCAATTATTTATGCACATTTTAGAAAGAGAAATGCCCCACGCCAACAATAGAAGTTTTCGAGAAGCTTCAGCCAGTCAGAACGTTTCAACTAATATTCCACGCGAAAAACTCGAAAAGTGACTCTCCTACTTGCTCCACAAACTAAAGCAGAGCAACGGAACGAAAGACAGTTAGCTTTTGAACAAAACCGTCAAAATAATTAATGACGCACGCCTATTGACAAAATACATCTGCTGCTCCAATCAAACGAAACAAATAACATTTACTTGAATGCTAACATCAAACTTAAATCATAATGCGATAAAATGAAAAAAATTACATTCACCAGACTCGAATCATCGTGCATTTCACCTGTTAGCATCGTCCATGGTGGTCAGACGGAAAGTTTGCGATGAGAGAAGGGGGCTTAGAGCTTACTGCGGAACCCCTCACTACTTTCCCCCAGCAGACTAGTCATGCCAATTTTGTAAGAATTGTGACTAGAATGTGTTGCCATACTTTTTACAAAGCAGATTAACAGATAAACATTGTACTCGTGCAACAATAATCGTCTGCTACAGTCAGTCGGTAAATCAACAAGGACCGTCTATCACTTACAAAGACGACCCACGCGTCCTATGCGATCTCGGCAGTCTATAACTTTATTCCATCTCAGTGCATAAGCCGAGCTGAACTCCACAAACCTTTCCCGATACCGCAGAGTCGACACTGTTCAGGCATTGACAAATCTGCTGTTTGTTTTTATCCCTTCTGGTTAACCTACCAAATTCACATCTAGGTCAACATGCTTTCAGAAACGTAAAATACGAGAAGCTAAAGAATAATGATGACGTATTGTGGCTATTTTTGTGACGTCCAGCACGAGAGACACAAAAACAAAATCTACTTACCGCAGGCCAAAATGGTCTGAATATTATGAAGATAATATTTTACAGCTTCAAATCGAAAATTATACATGTTCTACTAGGCTTTGGCTGTCTTATTTTATATGTGACAATAAGCATACTTCTGTGAAGCAAATGTCACCAGATTTAGCCATGTTGCTTGCTTTTTTACTCGAATCCGTAGATTGACTAGACAAAATGACAAAACTGAAAAGAATGACTAGGAATATGTTTGTGTGCTGCCTTCATTTGTGCTAACAGATCTATAATAAATGCATTCTTTCATTATACTGTTATATGGAGCAAATAGCCCATTGAACGAAAGCAACGAAGGGCTGAAAATGAAAAAGTACGTGGCATTTATATTTCACAGTTCTTGTTTCGTTTTTTTCTCTCAAGATTATGCAATCAAAAAAGAGACAGATTTGGAGTTACTACCATTCATCTTCGGAGAACGAAAATAAAAAGAATGCTTAGCTCGATTGGCAAGAGACCGACAACGCAGATACAGGTCGCGGCTGGTAAACCTGGGTGACCAGGTGGAGAGAGCTGTGCACAAGGTTAGACGTCTGCGATAGAAAACTGGACAAGTAAAAGGAAAAGGAAAGGTTCCTGATACTTCTTTTTTGATTGATAGGAGTAGTCTACCTGGACCATACGTTTAAATATTCTGCCACTATCTGTTTGCATAACGTGTGTGTTTCTGGCGTGCCACCGGCCGGTAGTTTTATTCTTCTTCTTCTTCTTCTTCTTCTTCTTATTATTAGAAAATGGGGTTTGAAACATTTCCTGTAATAGCATCGGATCAATACGCTGAGAGAAAACTTCGTCACCCAACACCGTGCACCTCAGTCCATCGCCGAGCATGATTAGTAAACGGCAGCTGGCCTCATCCACTATTGGGCGGTTCAGTGAAGCTGGTTTGCACGAGTGAATGCCCTTTGTAATCTTTCGCGCAAGAAGTCGCGAGAGGTCGCAGCGTCACTTCCGGGACAATTTCTGAGTAGGCGTTGCTTCACGCTGTGTATAACAATGGAAGTTGAACCTAGAATTGCGGAGCAGTACAAATGCCACCACTGTTGCAGTAGCAAAAACTACTGGGGAAAGGGGATGGAGGGTGGAAAAAAAGTGTCTTTGTGTCGTTTTGCCTGACCAGAAGATCGCAAGTTCGTGGAAAAAACGCGTTTTGGGGCATCATATAGCACGAGCAACAAGATATTGCTGTTGCCAGACACATTCTGACTACGGGCCTCCAAAAATGCCTTTAATTTGTCAGTGTAAAACTCGCAAATTCACTGTCACCGCCTTCCATTGTGAAGAAAGTACGCACCGGAAGTAAAAGCAGCCAAGGGACTTAAGTGATACCGGGCAAAAGTCGAGGGAGTTAACAACCCCGCCTGAACCGCCCAATAGTCAGGTACACAGTGCACAACTGGGAAATTTATTAAAAGAAAAACAGAAAATTATTCACACAACCATCAGTTAAATCGCCCGACGAATTATTAGGCCTGAGCAGATTAGGTGCCTGAGACGAGGCCACTGTCAATTGTTTGCAGGCCGAATCTACAAAAACATGTGTAAAACAACAAAATGTAATGACGTAATACGCATTCCGTAAATAGCTGCACCAAATTGGCGTATTTCAAAAGGACCAAAGCAGAAATTAACGCTACAGAAAAATCGTAAACAAAACAAAAATTCATGCAAAAAATCGTTTTTTAGCCAAATCTGCGTGGGTCACAACTACCATCAGTATAATCCAAATAGAAATTTGCAACCGAAAAGTGAGTTTATCACATTTGTGTCTTTCCCTATGCATATGCGTCATTGGCTTTTGATCTAGATCTAGTTTCCGAGTAGAGACGTGCACGCTTCCGCCATTTTGGTCGAGTGGAATGTACAAAATGTCAAACTGATTTGTTTTAACACGGTCACTATATATATGCTCCATATAACAGCACATGAAAGAATGCATTTATTATCTGTTAATACAAAAGAAAGCGACACACAAAACACATGCCCCCGTCCCGTTTTCTCTTGCTGTGTACATATTTCTAGTCATTCTTTTCAGTTTTGTCAATCTTATCACCAGCTACTTCTAGAGCTATTATTTCCTTCTCCTTTCTATATCCTGACGTCGAATGATTAATATCGTAATGAAGTCAAAATGATTTTGCCATCATTTCATTGATCCAAGATCCAAACACATAAAAGGTTCAAAAGAACGCTATTATTAATAGAACATCATTTCATTGTTCGTCTTGGCAATTTCAAACAGTATTAATCTATTTCCGTGTATTTTATGCTGTTCCCCATGAAAAGGTTAGGAAAATGAAATTATTTCACACACTGTCCAGGTTTAAAAAATAAACATTAACTTTTAATTAAAATAATTTTTGATACGTGACATATACACAAAACTGAGAAGTTCCGGTAACCTATTAATGATATACTAAAACGCGAGAAAAAGCTCGTAAAAACAGTGTTAGTAACAGTGTCTGGGAAAATCCTTTTCTAAAATCGTTATAAAATCAACGGCGCGTTCAGTCACAAAACTTTTAATGTGGATCATGTTCGTTTATCCTCCTCTATAAGCACATGAGAAGTTTAGCCTCCGAAGGAGAATTCCTTTAATCTTGTCCATCCGATCACGGACGTATTTGCTCCACAAACAATACAACAAATTCGACGCCATTTCTGACGCAATTTTTGTCGAAGAATAAAGGCATATATTTAAGATAAAACAAATTCCTTTCTGCTACATTTTGGCAAATTTTGAAAGACCGATGAATGCGGAGCATCATATGTGTAATACAGAAAAAGATATTGGTAGAAATTCGAGAAATTCGAATTTGAAACTATTATTCTTTAAGTAGAGAGTGTATGACCAAACTGGCGAGCCATACCCGATGTTTATACACTATGACATTATGACCTTCACACTGGGGAGATTACATGTCAATGTTCATCGATACTATTTTGAGGTAAGTTTGTAATGTAATTGCAACTCTAGCTAAAAACAACAACAACAACATCTGAGTCAACATCAGCAGTAATTAACACATACAGACAAGAAAAACCGGCCAAAATTCGGCGCCAGTCACTAGGTCACTTGATCAGCAGAGGTTCTTCGTGGTATCGTTCAAAAAATCGTCTTCTCCGACAACCAGCTGGTGCAGATGTCTGTAGACTTCTAGCGGACTTGTTAAAGTAAATCAGTTTGACATTTTGAGTAGAAGCAAAGGAGTCATTGAATCTTGTAGTTCTGATATGCCTGATGAATAAATGAAATGGAAGTAACGTTTTCATTACCTGTGAAAATAAATATTGATTTTTTTTTTTTTAAAGACTGTTGTTGCACGATAGAAAAACTACCAACATTCCACTCAACCTAGATGGCGGAAGTGTGCACGTCGTTCTTCGGAAACTAGATCTAGATCAAACGTCAACGGCGCATACGCATACGGAAAGACTCAAATGTGATCATACTCACTTTTCGGTTGCAAATTTCTGTCTGGATGATTCTGATGATATTTGTGACCCAGAATAGGACTTAAAACGCCCCAGGAACTTCCGACTGCCTCCTTGGATATTACCCTGACCCTGAAGTCGTCTGCTTCAGCAGCCGTGTCGGCCTGATTTCGATAATACACGATGCATGCTAGATCTGCTTTCAGCACATCAGGTTCATCCTCACGATTTATTGTAATACTTTCCATGTATAGTCTTTGAGAATGAAGGCGATTTCGTTGTTGTGCTATAACTGTGACAGCATCCGTTATAAAGGGATCAGGTCTGCGCGTGCAAAAGCCACGGTGTAAAGTGTATGGTTAGCAGTTGTGGTCATAATAATGCTGATTTGTGTATAAATAAATTGTTTACAATGATGTCACGGACTTGTTTGAAGTCAGAGAAGTCCAATTTTAAGTAATTTTTTATTTGATTTTATGTCCCTTCAAATTTATTTGTGATCAAGCTCTCTCTCTCTCTCTCTCTCTCTCTCTCTCTCTCTCTCTCTCTCTCTCTCTCTCTCTCTCTCTCTCTCTCTCTCTCTCTCTCTCTCTCTCTGTGAACAGACCGAGGGCGGTGTGCTGGCAGTGTCTTGTCAAACACAGGCTGTATCAGCAATCTCCCAGGTGATGATGTTCAATAGCAAAAAACGAGTTTGGTTCACAAAAACAAGACACCCAGAGACGAACTCGTCGCCATACAAAATCAAAGAGACACCCTTCCCAGTCTACCTTGGCATGAAACTTCACTGCTGCTGCACTCTACATCTTGCATCACAGAGCATTTGAGAAAAGGGAGGACAAAAATCTGACATTTGAAGACTTCCAAACAACATCGGGAGCAGCCAATGTTTCCATATTAAAGCTGTGTGCTGGAGTTGGAGCTGAGCATTCTTCAGTTCACTGAATCCATCCGAACTGCAAACTTCAATCAGTTCATACAAACACTGACAAAACTGCTACCATGTTGTTGTTTTGACCTTGACCACATCAACTACGCCAGATGGTTATCAGTGTACCTTCGTGACATGTGTCAACTCGGAGGCAATGGCTGATTTGTTGTGCAAAAAACGTGGCGTCTTTTCTCAGCCATAGCCCATGACCAAGCACATGAGCAGTGCAATGCGATGCTAAAAGGAAATGGGGGTGCAGTAGGACTTAACTGCCGGCCTGCACCGCAAAATGCCACCAGGATAAACGGTCAAACCCCTAGGTGTTTCTTCTGAGGAAGCTGGAAATCAGTTTGAAGACGATGGAAGCTGCCTCTTCGCCTCTGGACACCAGAGTCATTGTAGACGCGGCTGTCATGACTGCAGTTAGCTCAGTCATCACCAGTGGGATACAGCAATATAACAACTTTGTTGAGGAAAGGCGCGAAAAGAGAACAAAACCAATCAAAAAGCCTCTGCGAAAGAACAAACTGCATGTGTTTGTGCAACAACGGAAGGCTCAAAAATCTTTCCTGACAATCCTTCGCAATGGCTGCTCGTTGTTTTCGCGGTTTTACATTGCATGCCAGACAAGGAAAGGGGACCTGCCAGAATTTTTCAGGCACGAAAACCAGCCACCACCGCCGTCATGAAGCAAACTGGGTGATATGCCGACAGGTAAAAAGGCAGACTTGCTGAAGTGTCTTGAACGCTACCCTCTTGGATCTGGGAATGCTGATGAGGAAGAAGTCCTGGTAGATGG
>JABMCL010003344.1:415000-430000 GCA_018857735.1 Alviniconcha marisindica
CCAGCACAGAAACCTAACCAGACGTTTACAACATATTATAGCACAATATTCATGTTTTTCTTCAGTAACCCACGGATGCACACATATGCATGCACGCACATACATATATACACACACACGCACGCACGCACGCACACACACATCCACACACAAACACACACACACACACACACACACACACACACACACATACATCCACACGCACACGAGCGCGCGCACACTCTCTCTCTGTCTCTCTCATTTAAAAAAAATTAAATTCAAATTTAATGTTTGCATATATGATTGTTGGTGTGTGTGATGTGCTTTGATTTTGGTTAGGTGTGTATAATGCACCATCGCTTAGCTTCCAATCCTATTAGATGTGATCTTGTTTTATACGTAGATAGTGAGGTAGTCATTATTCTGTCGCTTTCCTTTATTCGTTAATTTGTTTTTTGTAACTCTCTCTCTCTCTCTCCTAAAAAATGTTTTGAATTGGTCTTACTTTCCTTTATTATTTTTCTGTTGGTATGATGTGATTTTTTAGACAGAAATTAGTTTTTTGTTTTTTTAAAGTCATTTTCTTCTTCTTTTTTCTAGCGTATTTAATTGAATTCTTGTTTGATGTATTGAGTGTTGCTGTGTTTGTCATCAGGGACAGATTTGCAAAAAAGCCGACACGTGCTTAAATCTTTATCCCTGTGTAATAAGTATTATCTTATTCTCTCTCTCTCTCTCTCTCTCTCTCTCTCTCTCTCTCTCTCTCTCTCTCTCTCTCTCTCTCTCTCTCTCTCTCTCTCTCTCAGACAGTTTGCTTTCATATCAATGCTATTTTGCCGATTGATGATCATCATGTTCTATTTTCAGTATGAATGTGGCGAGTCACAAACGATTGCCCAAAGTGGATTTCTTCAAGATTGGTCTGGGAGGTGAGAGTGGCGAACTACCCATCATCGGAAATCAACACTCGTGGATCATTAAAACCTTGACTGCCATCAAGGCTATGCTGGGACATGCGAACGTCAGTTGTAAACACTTTGAAACACAGGAACGGTTAGATCCAAACACACAAAAGGTTCTAAATAACGCTATTTATTAGGACAAAACACAGCATGCGAATTTTCGGGGTTATTCCCTTTATCAAGCTACAAAACGAACAGCGCTTAAGCAACAACTGAATGGTGAAAAACGATGAAAAATGAAATTATTTTTTATTTTATTATTGTTTTAGGTTGAGCTATGTCCAGTGTTTGGAAGGATGGAGTGCTTATAAGGAATGCTAATTTAATATGACGATTTCAAACACGAAATGTTTTTTATTGTCATGTTAAATTAGGGTTCCTTAAAACCGTTTATGTGTTTGGATCCTTTCTAGAACGCTAGAAGTCCTCATTGTTTCAGATTTTGTGTCAGCAGTTTCGCTGGACCATAACGGCCATGTTCGTTATTGTTGGCCATAAGGACAACATGAGCTTGAGAAAGTTGTGCTGGGCTGTAAGTTATTGTTGGTCATAAGGACAAGACGAACTTTAGAAAATTGTGCTGGGTCATAAGTTATTGTTGGCCATAAGAACTACATGAGCTTTAGAAAGTTGTGCTGGGTCATACGTTATTGTTGTCCACAAGGACAACACGAGCTTGAGAAAGTTGTTCTGGGCCATACGTTATTGTTGGCCATAAGGACAACACGAGCTTGAGAAAGTTGTTCTGGGTCATAAATTATTGTTGTCCATAAGGACAACACGAGCTTGAGAAAGTTGTGCTGGGTCTTAAGTTATTGTTAACCATAAGGACAACACGAGCTTGAGATAGCTGTGCTGGGTCATAAGTTGTTGTAGGCCATAAGGACAACACGAGCGCTATACAAAAGTTATCTATTATTATTATTATTGTTTTGGTTTCTTGCCGCACAGAACACTGACCTAAAATTAATTCTTTCTCCTTCGTAAATGTTATTAGCCTCAGTGGTTTTTGTTTGATTTTTGCTCCCCCCCCCCCCCCCCCCCCCTGTTCAGACGCATCTGTTGTTGGGATTTCTCGCCGCACAGAACAGTTGACCTCAAGTTCTTTCTCCTTTCTAAATGCTATTAACTAAGTGTTTTTTGTTTTGTATTGGTTCCTATTCTATTTTCTTCTTCTTCTTCTTCTTCTTCTTCTTCTCTCTCTCTCTCTCTCTCTCTCTCTCTCTCTCTCTCTCTCTGGTCTTACTTTGCCTTATTATTGCTCTGTTCGTATGAAATTTTTAGACAGAAATTAGTTTTGTTTTGTTTTTAAGTCGTTTTTTTCTCTAGCGTATTTAATGGAATTCTTGTTTGATGTATTGAGTGTTGCTGTGTTTGTCATCAGGGACAGATTTGTAAAAAAGCCGACTCGTGCTTAAATCTTTATCCCTGTGTAATAAAGTATTATCTTATCTTATCTCTCTTGTTTGTGTCAAAATAATAGCTAAAAACATACATTTGACGGCAAATACACTGAATGTGAGACTATTTCCTTATAGTCACGGCAATAAGCCGTACGGAGTAAAAAGGCGGTCACCGAAGAATGAACCGTTTTGTTGTCGTTTCACATCCAAAGCGGTTTTTATACCAGGACGGGTGTACGTGTGACTGACAACTCGAGCAATGGATTTTCATCACGGTTTACAGCGAAATAAGAAACCTTCGTTGTGTATATTGTAAAAACCAGCGAGTCTTGACGAGGTTGCTACGACAAAATGTAGACAGCGAGTGTTTTCTTTTTCTCCATGAACCACTCAAACTGACTGTGTAAGCTCTGTTTATTCGGATTTGCGATATGAGGAAGCAAACTCGTTTCAAACAGTAAATCCTTCAGTTTTATAGATGGAACACAATATAAGGAACGGACGTTCCGGAATAATTTTCTGTTACTGATACCATAAGGAACATTTTGTCGTTCTGCTTGTTTCTTTTCTTGTTTTTGTTTGTTTGTTTGTGTGTGTGTGTGTGCAAACTAAGATTAGTATTCGCGTCCTTTCAGCCACCTCAGACTTTGGGACAGTTCCAAAAATAAAGCATAGAATGAGTGCCTGGGATTGTGTCTATAGCTCAGCCTACCTCTACTAGGAGGTCCTTTTCTTTTAGTTTTACTATTTTTGCAGTGTTGTCTAAGCCCAACTGGGGTTAAATATAGCTCTCTTTTTTTTAATGGGAGGGGGGAGGGAGAGCTAGGACTTGATCTGAGATGACTTCATTTGACACTACTTTTCTGTCACAGAACACCATTGACATCCTGAAAGTAGACATCGAGCACTCGGAGTGGCCGGCCCTGGTGAGCATGATGGAGAACGGGGAGTTGAAGAACGTGCGCCAGTTCCTCATTGAATTCCACACGGAAATCACCGCCAAACCGCTGGAGCTCACCTATCGCCAGAGGTTGCATCTCTTGGCCGAAATCGAACAGCTGGGGTTCCGCAGGTTCTACACCCACTTGAATCCTTTGGGCCAGCTTCGCCTTGACGAGTATCCCGACGCCAGAACGACTGCTTACGAAGTGTACTTTGTCAACACCAAATTAAGCCGACAGCAAAAGAGTGTTCAGTTCTAAAAACCTGAAAAAAAGAATGACGGCTAGAATGACACGAAAACAACATAGCTCCACCAAAAACACTTTATCCAGGATAAGAGCTTCTCTGTCTGTCTGTCTGTCTGTCTGTCTGTCTGTCTGTCTGTCTGTCTGTCTGTCTGTCTCTCTCTCTCTCTCTCTCTCTCTCTCTCTCTCTCTCTCTCTCTCTCTCTCTCTCTCTCTCTCTCTCTCTCTCTCTCTCGACCTTTTCAATAATACACAAGGAATGAATTATGAGAGTGGTATATATGCGTATGCTAATATCACAATATGCGCATGCATGCTTAGTGCGCAGGCATGCATTGGTATACTATGAGGAATGCTATTCATGTAGGTATAATTCATGTTTCCCTCTACCTTTAAGTAAGAATAACAATGTCTTTATATCTGTGGACGCAAAACAACACTGAAGGAACGATTTCGCTTTCTTCTGCTTTCGGCCTCACAGTTGAAAGTCACTTGGTCTCAGGCACTTCTCAACTCTTTCATCTTTCAAAACAAAACAAAAATCTTCCTTTGTTTCCCCCGTCTTCTTATAATATTTCTATACCCCAAATAAAACCAATATTCAGTTTTCTCATATGGGTGTTGTGTTGTGTGATGGTGGTATGTGTGTGTGTTCTGTGTGTGTGTGTGTGTGTGTTCTGTGTCAGTGTGTATGTGTGTGTTTGTCTGTCTGTGTGTTCTGTGCGTATGTGTGTGTGGTATGTGTCAGTGTGTGTGTGTGTGTGTCTGTCTGTCTGTGTTGTGTGTACGTACAGTTACTCACCCCCCCCCCCCCCCCCCATCAACATCAAATCAACGGCCACGTTCAGTCACAATACCTTTGCTGCGGCCTGTGAAGGCTAGTTCTTTTGTCGTGGTTTTGTGTACGTAACGCAAAAACCTCTGTTTCTGTTAGGTATTATGTAACGTTCCCTTTGCATTTGCACTTTTTATGCATTATACTCGATGAGAAGTCTTTGTTATCGGATGCATTTCTACGACTGCTTCATTCTGTTAATAAAGTGTAGCGACCTGTCTGTCTGTCTGTCTGTCTGTCTGTCTGTGGGTGTGTCTGTCTGTCTGTCTCTCTCCCCCCACCTCCCCCCGCTCTCTGTTACAAATTTACGTTTGGTTAGGTTGCTTTAAAATACTTTTGTTCTGGTTCTGTGCGGTTTGACGTTCCTACAAAAGCTTAATTAGCTATTACCATATGGCTCCCGTTTTGTAATCTGTTTCTTTTGTGCTTCATCCCCCTCCCAGTATCCCCTCTTGTTCGCTTTTTCTTCCCCTTTTTTTCTTCTTCCCCCCCCCCCTCCTCGTTTTCTCTCTCTCTCTCTCTCTCTCTCTCTCTCTCTCCTCTCTCTCTCTCTCCCTCTCTCTCTCTCTCTCTCTCTCTCTCTCTCTCTCTCTCTCTCTCTCTCTCTCTCTCTCTCTCTCTCCTTGCTACTGTTAAACAAATCACTATGGGTATTCTTTATAGCTTTCATATACACTAGCCCTGATATTACCCTATGTGGTTGATTGGGCTCAGAACACCAACTAACTAACTGGCTTTCATATGCACCAGGCAACGATATTTCGCCGTCACACATCCGCTGAAGGGAATTGGTTTTACATTGTGCCACCGTCCTGAGGTGACCAAAATTATGTACCGTATATAACTACTTTGTGCCACCGTCCTGAGGTGACCAAAATTATGTACCGTATATAACTACTTTGTGCCACCGTCCTGAGGTGACCAAAATTATGTACCGTATATAACTACTTTGTGCCACCGTCCTGAGGTGACCATAATTATGTACCGTATATAACTACTTTATGCTACCGCCCTGAGGTGACCACATGTGCCATATATAACTTTGTGCCACTGCCCTGAGGATGAGGTGACCATATGTGCCGTATATAACTACTTTGTGTCACCGCCCTGAGAATGAGGTGACCATATGTGCCTTATATAACTACTTTATGCCACCGCCCTGAAGTGACCATATGTGCCATATATAACTACTTTATGCCACCGCCCTGAGGTGACCATAAATTATGTTCCATATATAACTGCTTTGTGTCACCGCCCTGAGGTGACCATATGTACCACATATAACCTTCTACCACTGTCTTTTAGCCAAATCTGCGTGGGCCAGTCCCTTTAATGCACGAAACATTCTGGTGGTGAGTGTGTAGCGAGTAATATATATATATATATATAAACTACATCTTCACCGACCTCACTACCCCTTTCCTTCCATCTCCCCGTCCCTAATAAGCTCATGGTTTCTGTGGACGTTAAGCACCATGTTTACGTCACTGTGCTCCAGAGGACACCCCAGGAGCCTAAACAGGCAGGATGTAGGTTCGTGTTTTCTTGGAGGGTGACTGAATAGGTGCTACTGCTTGGTATTGTCCTGTTAGGGGGTAGATGTTCTTTTACTCAAGTCGCTTTAGGTATTAACCCCTTCACTGCCACAGCCTGTAAGATTTCCGGGCTGAAAGATCCACGGACGCGCCTGCAAACAGTATATTTTCCGGTCCTGTCACATCTGTTTTTAATGCTATGCGTTTTGATGGAGATCCTTTCACATGCTAGTGCGAAAAAGAAGACAAAAAGGCTTAAGGGTTTCGAATTTCGCACTTTTATTGTTCATTTTCAAGTGACGTCGTGGCAGTGAAGGGGTTAATGTTGCACAAGTTGTTCTGCCCTAGATTTATGAACGAATAGGTTAAAATTATGTTTTTGTGTTTTTTTTAACTTTTAGATCTAAATAGACTTAAATTATCAAGTTCTTGGCACCCAAGTTTTTTTTTTTTTAACTTTTAGATCTAAGTTCCACTCAGTTAACCCCTTCACTGCCATGATGTCACTTAAAAACGACCAGTAAAAGTACGAAATCTCAAACTGTGTGCCTTTTTGTCTTCTTTTTCACACTGGCATGTGAAAGGATTTTCATTAAGACGCACAGTAGTGAAAGTAGGCCTTAGGACCGGAAAATGTACTGTTTGCAGGTGCGCCCGTGCATCTTCCACCCCGGAAATTTTACATGCTGGGGCAGTGAAGGGGTTAAGGTGGACGACAAGAGGCATTCTCGTAAAGCAGAGGAGTGGGTCAAAGTGTAGGCATTGGGAGAATGGGTTAACTGATTACGGCGTGAGAGGGAGAAAACCGGGTTGCTGATATGATTGAAACTTGCGTCGTTGATGTAAAGAAAATACTGTTCTAAGAATGATTCATGTGATTTGGTCCTGTTGATAATGAGAAATTAAATTGATGGAGCTTTTATCCCGAGCCGTTGAACTAATAACATGAGCGAGAGATTGGATTAATCGTTATTCGTGATGTTTTGTTGACGGGGTTTTGTCGGGTCAAAGGGGTTGGTTTTTAGCACATACAAACACATTGTAAAAACAAGGACATTCCATTGGCAAAGCACAAATATCTGCAAGTGCCACATATTTAGGTAAATATTAACGCAACGCGAGGACTCGTGTTAAAATTGCTGTTGTGCTTATAAATAACTGGTCTCAGGCATTTAGCTAAATTTGTTTGTATAGGGCTAGACCCCCCCCCCCTTTTTTTTTTATTATCCGCGGTTCCCTGGCGTCCTCATATACAATCAAAAACTGCCACAATATATAGTCGATATAAGTATGTCATCAGATTGTTGCGCGCGCACGTGTGCACGCACACATGCATGCATCCCCCCCCTCCCCCACACACACACGTGCACATCCACACACATGTACACAAACATCCACACAAACATGCACTTACAAACACATCCACACATGTACATGCGCATCCTCTCTCTCTCTCTCTCTCTCTCTCTCTCTCTCTCTCTCTCTCTCTCTCTCTCTCTCCTCTCTCTCTCTCACACACACACACACACACACACACAACACACACACACACACACATTTTAGAATTATGTTCATTTATGGCAATTCAGCACTTTCCAAACGGGTAAATACCAAGTAATGTCTGTAACAATAATTTAGCTCACATTATTTTCATTCTTTTGTACGTCATACAAACAGTCGTGTAACAGATGTAAAACATTTCCAAAATTAATCATAAAATAGGGGCATCATCACGTAGTTAATGAGCACAAAAAATAAATTAAAACCCCCCAACTGAAATAGCACATAAAATGTAAATTCATTGTCCATAAAATACTTTGCACAGCCTCCTCCCCCCAACCCCCCTCCACCCACCTCAGCGCAATAAATAATGCTGCCATATCATACAGAATCTTTATTGTCTATGTATGTGTGTAGACAGGAATTTGCCCATCGACTACATAAAATTACAACATATTAATACGTAAATAATATAATAAAACAGTTTCACTCGGTCATTTATGTATACCAGCAGCTCATTCAGGCCAGCACTATTAAATAAACACATACAACCACATTAAAAAATAATACACTAAAATAACAGGTGGCATGGTAAAATACAAGCCATTATCATGAAATAGATCAATCAGGAAGTTACTGTTCTGTTACCTTTTAAAGCATAGCAGATATGGTCGGGGCCTCCATGGATTGGAAAGAAAGGAGAGAGCGGGGCGGAGAGAGAGAGAGGGGGGGAGAGAGAGAGAGTGGGACAATAACAAGAGAAGAAGTTGGGGAAGAATGAGGGAGGAGGATAAAGGGTTGTGGGGGGGGGGGGGGGGGGGGGGGGGGATAGGGAGAGGGAGGAAAGAGGGAGGGAGGACTAAGGGGGGGGGGGGGGGAGATTAGTGAGGAGGAAGGAGGAGGACTAGAAGGGGGGGGGGGGTTGAGGGGGGAAGAGGACTGGGCGGTAGGGAGGGAGGAGGACTAGAAGGGGGGGGGGGGGAGAGGAGGACTACGGGGGGTGGAGGGGGGAGAAGAGAGGAGGGAGGACTGGGGGAGGCGGAAGAAGAGAGGAGGGAGGACTGGGGGGAGGAGGGAGGAGGACTGGGGGGGGGGAGGGGAGGGAGGGAGGAGGAGAAGGAGGGGAGGAGAGAGAGGAGGGAGGACTGGGGGGGGGGGGGGAGATGAGGAGGAGGACTGGGGGGGGGGGAGAGAAGGGAGGACTGGGGGGGGGGGAGGAGGACTGGGGGCGGGGGGGGAGAGGAGGGAAGAGGATGGGGGGGGGAGGAGAAGAGGGGAGGGAGGAGGACTGAGGGGGGGGGGGAGGGGGGAGGAAGGAGGAGGATGAAGGGGGTGGGGGGAGTAGAGAAGAGGAGGACTAGAAGGAAGGGGGAGGGGATTAGGAAGAGGAGGAAAGAGGGAGGGAGGAGGAATAGAAGGGGTAGGAGAGAGGGAAGGATGGACGAGGGAGAGAGGAGGGAGGGTGGAGAAAAGGAAGGGGAGTGGGCAAACTCCAAGCACTGGTTTACGACATCCTTCCTTCAACAACTTTGGAGGAAGGTGCCGGAAAGCGATGCTCAGAGTGTGGGGAGTGGGGTGGATGAGGGGGAGATCAGGGAGTATGACTAGAGGGATGGAGGACAAGGAGTCGGAGGAGAGACGGAGGAAAGGAAGAAGGAGGGGGAGGGAGGGAAGGAGGAGAATAGAGGGATGGAAAGAGGGAGGCAGCGTGGAGGACAGAGGAAGGAAGGAGGGATGGAGAGAGGGAGGGTGAAGAAGAGACGAAGAGAAGAAGGATCGAGATGGGGGGGGGGGGGGGGGGGGGAGGGAGAGAGAAAGGGCAGGTGAGAGGGAGGTGGAGAGAGGGAGCGAGAAGGAGGAGAGAGGGAGGAAGGAATGAAAGAGGGAGCCAGGTTGTTGGTAATGCAGTTCATGACTCAGCCTGAATGTTTAGTTTTTTTGTTTTTTTGTTTTTGTTTTGCTGTTCGTTTTTAAATGTCTTTCCTTCGCCGTTAGTCTTGAATTATCAGTTCTTGATGGGGGGTAGTATTAGATGTGTTCCATTTTTTCTTTTTGGTTTCTCTTGGCTTTTCTTGCCGGTCAGCTCCGGTAATTTTACTGACTTGGCCTTGGTATCCGATTCAGCCGTGCCCTCTTCGCCTTCGGACTCGTCCTTGACCTTCACCTTGCTCGAACGGTCCTTGACACCGGTCTCCCCAGGATCGTTGCTCGGTGGACTTTGAGGCCCGTCTGCTGCTTCCTCCGCTGCGGCAGGGTCTTCCGTCGGGCTTCGGAACCGCACGACCTTGACTTTCCTCCTTGACATTGCGTGCTCGTTACTGGACCTTTTCTGCTTCTGTCGGTCACGCTGACACGTGATGGGTTTTCCCATCCTCGCCACCATCTCACTGATCTCCGCTGCCGAAAGGCGGTTGAAAGCGGGAGCCCGCGGCAAACCCACGTTGAAGGCTGGGTAGTAGTCGTAGAAACGGGGTGGATAACGCCGGATGAGGGGGGTAGGGATGAACTGGCTGGACCCCCCCAACTGTCGGGCCTCGGGCACGAATGGCGTGCGGCTGTTGTAGGAGTAGATGTGACGTATGTTGCCCCGGGTTAAGCCGTGGTAGGACAGGGCGAACGCTGCCATGCTGGGGTTTTAAGGCTAACTGTAGTCAAAGAGTTTTTGCCAAGAACTGCGACCGGATCCACACAGTGAGTGCACCGCGGTCAGATCCACACAAAGATCAGTTCACTGAAGTCACACATAAATTTAAAAAAATGAAAAAATGCTGTGAGATCTGATTCATAGAGACAGAAAAACAGTATTCAGTTCCATGCATAAATAAGCCCATTGAAGAGTCACACACACACACACACATACTGTAGTCAGATCCCTTGTATAGAGACACAGAAACAGTATTCAGTTCCATGTATAGATAAGTCCACTGAAGAGTCACACACACTTTTGTATAGAGACACAGAAACGGTATGTATTGTTAAGTTCCATAAAGAGATCAGTCCACCGTAGAGTCACTCAAGCACTGCAGTCAAAGCCAGTGGGGAGATACAAATATTGCACTCATATGTAATTTAGACGCATAGATCAGTTCAGTGAAGAGTCTCACAGAACCATTGGAGTCACACTACAAGAACTGCAGTCAGATCCACTGAAGACAGTATATAAGAATTGCAGTCAGATCTGCTAAGGTGAGACTACCAGAACTGCAGTCAGATCCACCGAAATCGCTCTTCAAGAACTGCAGTCAGATCCACTGAAGTCACGCTACAAGAACTGCAGTCAGATCCATTGGAGTCACACTACAAGAACTGCAGTCA
The DNA here is from genome assembly GCA_018857735.1 of Alviniconcha marisindica. Taxonomy (NCBI): domain Eukaryota; kingdom Metazoa; phylum Mollusca; class Gastropoda; family Provannidae; genus Alviniconcha; species Alviniconcha marisindica. Next base: position 425,717 of record JABMCL010003344.1, read on the forward strand.
GATCCACTGAAGTCACACTACAAGAACTGCAGTCAGATCCACTGGTCAGATTGCAAGAATTGCAACAAGTCAATGAAGTCACATGACAAGAAATTTAGTCAGATCCAAATTGACGTCACACTACCAAAACTGCATCAAATCACTGAAGTCACACCACAAGAACTGCAGTCTGATCCACTGAAGTCACATTACAAAAACTGCATCAGGTCCACTGAAGTGACATTACAAAAACTGCTTCAGATTCACTGAAGTCACATTACAAAAACTGCATCAGATCCACTAAAGTCACAATACAAAAACAGCATCAGATCCACTGAAGTCACGTTACAAAAACTGCAGTCAGATCCACTCAAGTCACATTACAAAAACTGCAGTCAGATCCACTGAAGTGACACTACAAGAACTGCAGTCAGATAAACGCGCTTGAGCTCAAGCAAGCTGCACAAGAACTTAGCTGAATGCACACAATAAAATCACAAACATGTTGTATTAATTTTGTCAGACTTTATGACACGGGAAGAATTGCAGTGTTTTAAATATTGATATTGAGATAACGTCGTTGTTGTGTTTGTTGTTGTTTTTCCTTGGCTAAGAGAACTGGGACTCTACAGGTTGTGTATACTATAACTTAATTATACGCATCGTGTTAGACTCAGAGTTTGTGAGTCTAGACAACGAAGAGGTGAGCCTACAATCGTGTTAGCTTCTTCCGAATATAACCAGTTGATTCAGTATTTTAAGTCTATCAGATGGGTGTGTTTGACGCCAATACTTGGAGTTCACATAATTACACTACTGTCGGTACTCTCATTACACTGCTGCTGGTGTTCAGATTACAGTCCTTTCGCTGTTCACATTACATGTTAGTGTTCACAATAAACGTCTTTTGATGTTCACACAGCGCTGCTGTACTTTGATGTCACATTATTCTTTCTGGTGCTCACGTTACAATGTTTTTGATGTTCACACTGCACGTCTTTTGCTATTCACATTACCTACACTGCTGTACCTTTGTGCGTTGGTGCTCACATTACAACTCTTTTGATGTTCAAGTTATACACCTTTTGAGTGCATAATACAATCCTGTTGATGTTCACATTACACTTCTTTTGATGTTCACATTACAGTCCGTTTGTTGTTCACGTTAAACAGCTGTTGGCGTTCACATTACATTGATATACTCTTATGTTCACACCACAATTTCTTTTGATGTTCATATGTAAAACACTGCTCCGGATGTCCGTACTGCATAGATCTTAGTGTTCTCATTACAGTCCATTCGGTATTCAGATGGCACTGCTTTTTTAGTTCACACTTTTCTTTTAGTGTTCACATAATGCTGCTTTTGCTGTTCATATTACTCTGCTTTTGGTGTTCACATGTCACGGCTTTGGGTCTTCGCGTCACTTCGTGTTAAAAAACAAAAAGTATTCCAGCCGGCCTGAAACACAAACATGAGCATTAGAGGTGTGCACACGTGGTTTTCCTCTTTCCCCTCTTTTTTTTTCTGAGCTAATTAATACACTTCTTTCATTTTCTGTTTAGGATTTCAGATAACCACTCGTTACCCCAAAGCTGCCGGCAGTTTGTCTGCAGAATAAGGTGTTCGAGTTAGGACCAACACTCACAGCAACAAATGGCTGTTTTCACTGACTGGGCGCTGTGTCTAGGTCATCAAGAGTGGATAAAACCCAGAGTCAACTAGCGTCAGTCCCTTACATTTCCTCGCTAGGGATCTCCGTCAGCTCATTTCTTCTGTATGGATATCCGTCAGCTCGTTTTCCTTTGTAGGGATTTCCGCCAGTTCATTTTCCTCTCTGTGGATTAGAGCCATCTCATTTTCCTCTGTAGGGATCTCCGCCAACTCATTTTTCTGTAGGGATCTCCACCAGCTCACTTTCCTCTCAGTCTAGGGATCTCAGCAATCTCATTTTCCTCTCAAGGGATCTCAGCCAGCTCATTTTATCTCTAGGGATCTCCCGCCAGCTGTCATGTTCCTGTCTTTGGGTTGACCCTCGTACAAGTTTGTACTGTCAGCTTTGACTCCAATACATTCAATCAAGAGATGTTTAAAACTCTTTCTTTCATGTACTCTAACAAAATTTGACTGTGCACCAAAACCGATAACAGTATACTTGGCATTAATTCTAAAGCACAGAGGCATTTGGCTCTAACTGCAGGTCTCGGTGCCTCTGCGCTGTCAGTGCTTTCAATGGGGCCCCTAGATGAATGGTTTAAAAAAAGGTCGCTTTGACACGTGCCAATTGACTGAACGAATGTTAGCATTACCTTAGTACGTAGAACTTCAAACACTCTACACAGCAAAGCTGAAATTTCCTCATGATATAAACTACCAGAGAAATCCGAAACATAGTTTCATTCAAGGTGGTATCTATGCGCTCGGAAAAGCCCGTATGCACTCCACCCCGTCTCAGAAGTTTCCCCAACATAGCTCCAACGTTCGTCTGATTGACGATGGCCCCTTCCGGTCCTTTCAGAGAAGATCGTCGAGAGTTTCCTCTTTCCATGCCTCTCTCCGCCAGGCGATCGATGGTGTGATGTGTTTGGCTTTGTGCCTGCAGGAAGTGTTTCAAGCTCCTCAACACGTCACATCTTCCGATGGTTGATTTGCCCGCCAGTCTATCTGCTTGGTCATTCCCCTTGACTCCGGCATGTCCAGGGCAGTACATCCACATGGGTTTTCGAAGGTGGATGTCGAAGATTGACACATGCCAGCCTGGGCTTCCAATTCCACCTTTCCCTTTTTGTAGGGAGCGCATTGAATCTGTGAGGATGTCGGCATGTGTAATTTGACTGTCACCTCTCGGGGCAATCCAGCGGAGGGCATGGGCGACTGCTTCCACCTCCATTGTCAAGCTGGAGGTTGAGACGATAATTATAAGCTGCGCTGTGTTCATGGGTGGTAGTCGCGCCTTGCTTGACAATGAAACCCCACCCTGACCCGTCTCTGGTGACAGCCATCTGTGTACAAGCTTGATGACTGACTCTGTTTTACCTGCTGGCCGTTCTCGACAGTGTTTCTCCAAGTTTTCTGGTAGGAGTGCCTCACAGAGACGCCGGGATCGGTTTGGGTTCCTTTCCCACTCCTTGCTTTGCTTGAGCTCTGTCAGCTGGCATACTTGCATCACTGAGTCCTGTTCTTAGCCCATCTAAGACTTGCTCCATCCCAGTCTGCATCCCTGTGTGTCTTTCACGGCTTCGTCGAGTGGGTTGTGGGGATTTTCTGTGGCACTGAAACTTGTATGCTTTGTGGAGTGGGTTGTGGGGATTTTCTATGGCACTGAAACTTGTATGCTTTGTGGAGTGGTTGTGGGGATTTTCTATGGCACTGAAACTTGTATGCTTTGTGGAGTGGTTGTGGGGATTTTCTATGGCACTGAAACTTGTATGCTTTGTGGAGTGGGTTGTGGGGATTTTCTATGGCACTGAAACTTGTATGCTTTGTGGAGTGGTTGTGGGGATTTTCTATGGCACTGAAACTTGTATGCTTTGTGGAGTGGGTTGTGGGGATTTTCTATGGCACTGAAACTTGTATGCTTTGACCTGATATACTTTCTGTCTGCGTTGCCATGGTGGGATTATTTAGAATTAATCTATACTGATTACGTATGTTAAAATATATTTATGTATGCCTTTCATTATTTGGGCGTTTCATTCATTTCTTTCTTTATTTTACTTCCGGCTAACAACGTTCACTGTTTGTAATGAGCGCACAAAAACTTTCACATTCGCTTAAAAAAGAGATGAGGATGTACAAACAAATAAACAATGAATAAAATCATAAACTAACAACCTACTCTCATCGAAGCCTTGACCAGAAACAAGCGAACAAACGTACACCCAACTGCATCCAAGAAAATAAGAAAGGATTCTGATACTAATGCCACCGCCACCACCACCACCACCACAACAACAACTACTACTACTACAAATTCTGCTGCTTTTCCTACAAAAAGTACTACTGCGACTGCTACTGTTACTACTATTGCACTACTACTCCTACTACCACTCTACTACTATTACTACGACTATACTACTGCTACAACTATCCTGCTACTAGCCTACTGCTACTATTTCTACTACTGCTACTACTATACTACTGTTGCTGTCTACAGCTACTATACCACTCACTACTACTATATTACTGCCACTATACTACTACTATGCTTTACTAACGTACTTCTACTGCCATACTATGCTACTGCTACTACGTAAGTAACTAAACATGGTGCTTAACATCCACAGAAACCACAAGGCTTATTA